>PVKU01004872.1:0-136299 GCA_004027475.1 Anoura caudifer | reverse complement strand
CTTGCTGCCAGCACACGCGGAGTCCAGCTGTGAGACCCCAGAACGCCGGTTTTGGGAGGAGCTCAGAGGTGCCCTGCCTGGCTTGTGCCAATGCAGGAGTGATTCTGAGAGAAGCGAATGGCACCTTGGCTGTCCCCACACCACATCCTTAGGGCCCCTTCAAACTCTGAGCTTATGCAACATTCTTGGAAGGTCATTGCGGAAGGTCAGTGTGGCAGAAGTGACCCCATGAAAAGCAGGCCCCTGGATCCTTGTGCATGCACTGCCACTAACTGGCTGTGTGACCTTGGACAAGCTTCTCTCTTGGGCCTCAGTTTCCCTTTATAAAATGATGGGTGTGTAGGGGGTGTGGACTGACTTGGACGTCTCAAACTCCAGGGCCTCCAGGGGCCAGACAGGTCCTGTGAGTGCGGGTGGTGGCCTGGGGAGTCCGTGCCGGGTCCAATCTGGCGGCCGCTCTCTGTTTCCGCTGATTGTTGCCTTAAAGGAACGTGGGCCCTGGCAGCGGCTCTTCGGATGTTTAGAGAAGCAAGGAACACGGGCTTTGATGTTACCATGTTGGTGACTGATTCAAGGTTAAAAAAAAATCCTTGTGCAGGCCAAGCCGAACCCACTTGCAGGCTGCCTGGGTCAGGAGGCTGCCCTGCAAACTCCAGACTGTGTGACTTTCAAGGTTTCCTCTCGATCACACCATCTAAGGTCCTCACCTGTACATGACATCAGTGACATGACATATATGACATCAAGTGACATTGGTGCCTGCCCACAGAGCTGGAGAATCTGTGGGCAAATGATCAGGGAGGACTTCTTGGAGGTGGTGCCATTGGCAGAGGCATAGAGTTGGGTTGTGGAGAGTATGGATGGGGGTGGGATGAGTGTGCAGAGCTGCGGAGGCTGAAGGACAGTGGCTTGTGTAGGGGACACTACCTGGAGGTAGTGGCTTGTGCAGGGGACACACCACCCTGGAAGCTTCAGGTGGGGAGCAGGAGGTGGGAGGGGCTTGGAGTGACAAGTGAAAGAGCCTGGACCTCGACAGTTGAGACTTCTTGGTTGTGGGGACTGAACTGTGTGTTGTAAGATGTTTAGCAGCATCCGTGCCCACTCTCCATGAGATGCCGGTAGCTCCCTCCAGTTGTGATAACTGAGAATATTTCCAGACATTGCCTGATGTCCCCTGGGGGCAAAATCGCTCTCAGCTGAGAAGCGCTCTCTAATGGGAGTGATGGGGAGCCGCGGGATGTCCTAGAGGAGCAGGCAGGAGAGGAGGGGAGAAGCCTGGAAGCCGTGCAGCTGTCTCAGGCAGCCCTGTTGGGTTGGGCTCCTCAGTTGATTCCAGTGGGGGCCCGTCCCCCTGTCCCCTCTCTGACAGCCTCTGCTCCTTCCCAGAAAGGGCAGGGGCTGGGGGCTTTCCTGTGGCCCAGAGGTCGGGTGGCAGGTGGACTGTCAGGGCCCTGAACATCTGGATGGAAAAAGAGAAGCCACCCTCCAGATGTGCTGATCACCAGCTTCATCTGCAGCCCGTCAAGGATGACAGCTCTGCACATCGAGAGCTATTTGTGGACTTGGTCCCTCTGGGGAGGGTTAAATCAGGCCTTCGGTGTCTTGGGACAGCTCAGACGTTACAGAGTTTTCAAGAGCATGATTGCTGGGGGACCCTCCGGTGTTGGTGGCTGGAGGGCCTTCCTCTGGGTTTTTCTGGGTTTGGGTAGAGGATTCCGTGGGTCACAGATGGTTTCTGATCCAAACTTGCACAGGTAGGGGAGTCAGAGAACTCTCTTAAAGTGGCCACGTTGGTCCTGGCTTGTCTGGCAACCCAAAGCATGTCCTTAAGTCAATGGCAGGACGTGGGGACCCCTGGAAGACCCTCTTGCCCAGAAATATCTTTCTCCCTGGCCTCTCTTCTCCAAGGCACCTTGAATTCCATTAGAAGGGCATTGCCTGATGAACTGCGTACACCTGCGGTGATTTCAACCTCGGAGCAGCAGGGCGGGGGTGAGGAGGGGAGGACAGGGCACCGGCCCTGGTTGTCTCTGGGTTATCGGGTTGTGAGCTCTAATTGTTTTCTCCTTTTCTCTGTTCTCCAAATCTGGTACCATGACCACTACTACCTTTTAAAATGAACTTTTTATTTTGGGATGGTTTTGAATTCACAGAACAATGTTGCACAGAGCGCGGAGCTCCTGCATACCCCGCACCAGGCTTCCTGTGTTGCTAACATCTTACATTACCCAGGCACACTTGTCAGCTGATGAGCTGATGTCGCGAAGCCCACAGTTCATTCAGTGTCCCTCAGCCTTCCCCTGGTGCCCTTTTTCCTCGCAGGGCCGCATCCGCTACCTTTAGCCCTTGAGTTCCTCTCGGCTGAGACAGTTTCTCAGATTTTCTTGCTTGTGGTGACCTTCACAGTGTTGAGGGGCACAGGTGATGCATCTTGTAGAACATTCCTCAAAAGGACTAGTCTGATCGTTTTCGCATGGCTGGACTTGAGTCTAGTGTTCTGGGGGAGGAAGACTGCAGAGGTCAAGTGCCGTTCTCAACGCATCGTGTCGCTGCTGATGCTGGCCTTGATCACCCTGCACCGTAAAGGTACTGCCCCCACCCCCCATTCGGTCCTCTTTGGAAGAAAGTCACTGTGTGCACTTTCTTCACAGTTCCCACGTGAAGGACGGGGAGGTGCGCTTCCCCTCCTTGAGGGTGGAGTAGCTACATAAAGTATTTCATGTTCTTCACAGGAGGTTTGTCTGTTCTCCTCATTTGTTATAGAAGTAAATGGCTGATTTATATTTTTATCAGCAGGGACTCATGGATATTTATTTTATACTTCAGGTTATAATCCAATGCTATTTTATTTGTGTGGTTGCTCAAGTTTGCTACTTTTTAAATTGAAAAACAAAACAAAACAAAACAAAAAACCAAAACAAACTAAAGCAACCTCGTTATTTAAAGGAATCTCTAGTGAGTGCAGATACGTTCTCAAACATGCCTTCCTTTTCAGCACTCAGCCCCAGGCCAGGACCCAGGCCTGCCTCACTCAGGGCCGTGTCCTCCAGGGGTTCTAGTCGGTCCAGGGACAACTGTGATGACGGCTTTGATGGATGACAGAGCTGCTGGTTATGGGGGCACGGATGAGGCTATCCCCTGGTGGAGGCTGGGGATTTAGGAAAGGCTTCTTGGAGGAGGCCTGAGTGCTAAAGACGAACAGGATTTCACCTGGTATGTTGGGGAAGGAAGGGCATGCTCAAAGCTCGGAGGAGGGGAAACCAGGTGGCGATTTGGAAGCCCCAGGCAGTTCATAAAGCTGGGCTGGGGGAGGGGTGGCTGTGAGGTATGGCAGAAGCCAGGGAGGTCAGTGGGGGTGGGACTGGACCAAGTCCCTTGCTTTTTCAGGCTTCATAGCTGAAATGATGGACCTCTGCTTGGGTCAATTCCTGCGTTTTACAGATGAGGGAACAGTGGTCCAGGAGGGTCCCTGACTTGCTCCACGTTGCACAGTGGGGGTGAGCAGGGCGTTGCTCCAGGCCACCAGTACTGGTGCACAGGTGTGTGGATTAGCTAGTGAGTGAACAAATGAATTCTTTACCTGACCCACAGACCAGGGGTGGTCCAAGTATTTGGAGGCCCTTTGCTTCTTCTTTATGGTCCAGCTCACAGGAAGCTTCCTTCTCCAGGAAGCCCCCCTCCTGATTTGCCCTCCTTAGAATTCTAGGGGCTGCTCTCTCTGCTCCACTCTGGAATAGAGAAGATCACAGACTTTTCTCCATCACTTACTCTTTTTTTTTTTTAAAGGATTTTATTTTATTTTATTTATTTTCAGACAGAGGGGAAGGGAGGGAGAAAGAGAGGGAGAGAAACATCCATGTGTGGTTGCTTCTCACATGCCCCCTACTGGGGATCTGGCCCAGTCATGTGCCCTGACTGGGAATTGAACCAGTGACCCTTTGGTTCGCAGGTTGGTGCTCTGTCCACTGAGCCACACCAACTAGGGCCCATCGCTTACTCTTGATGTGACCTTGAGAAGGCAGGTGCCTTTGTGGTCTGGGTCTCAGTTTCCTCATCCATTAAATGGGGCTAGTAGGTCTTGTCTCAAGGGTAACTGTTTCAGGGCATTCAGCTGATGTGGCCCCACTGGAGGGGGTTGTTGGGCAGCTGGCAGGCAAGTGCCCGGAGTAGGCCATGAAAAAGACCATGGAGGCCTCTTCACTTCGATTCTCAGCTGTTCGGAACCTTAAAATAGGCCCTAACTGTCAGATGGGAAAAGCCCCGGATGAGAATCTGTTAGATTCTTTGTCTTCATGCCTAATGCCCCCGTGTGGTACAGCGAAGCCTTCACGCCTGGTACCCCTTTGTGGGGCGGAGAGGTGTGGCTTTGTGCTGCTGCTGAGGACCGGGCCCTTCCTTGAGGGCTGGGGAGGCTGGCGGGGGTACAGTGGGCGTCTCTGCCTCTCCCCTGCGCCTTGGCTATGAGAACTGGGTCGTGCTCCTCATCTCTAGGGTGGGCATCCCACCCCTGAGCTTATAAAACGCTGGAGGCCCACTAGGTCAGTGGACCCACTGGGCTCATGGGGAAAGGCAGGCAAGGCCTGTGGCCGCAGCTGGGCTCTATGAGCAGCACCAGGTCTGGTGGGCTGGGCGGCGATGGTCAGTCACTTGTGGGAGGTGAGCCAGGATGGGCCAGACCCCAGGCTGGGCCTCATCCTCTCCCCCACTTCCTGGTTCTCAGGACCAAAGCAAGGGAAGGAAGAGGCTTCTGGGAACGAGAGGTGGGTGGTGGTCCCCTCGGTTGGAGGGAGTCACTGCTGTCAGCGGGCTGTAGCTGGGGAGGCACCAGCCTGGGAGAGGGTACTCCCTGGTGCCTGGGTTGGGGCCCCACTGAGGCTGGCCCGGGGCTGGAAGGCAGGGCCTGGGTAGTCTGGGTTTCTGTCACCACCCTGTCCCAAGCTCCCAGGAAGTGAGGCTCTTATTTTCAGCCCAGAGCAGTGGTCTGGAACTAGAACTTTGCTCTGATGTCACTGTGAGGCCTGTGTTGGTCTCCCAGGGGACCCTACCCTGTCAGGGGAAAGACGGGGGCACAGAGTGCCTAATGAGGCGTGAAGCTGGCCAAGGAGTCCTGCAGAGCGAGGCTGCTGGCCCCCTGCTCCTCCAGCCCTCGGCCCTGCCTCCCTTCCCACCTCAGTTTTCTCCCCTGTCAAGTGGGGCCAATGACCATGGCCTCAGGGGCAATCAGACTCCAAAGAAACCAGGTGAATGCCCCACAAACGGCAGCTGCCACCAGAGCCCCCACTGGACGGAACAGGAAACTGAGGCTCAGAGAGGCCAGGCTCTTCTGCTGCTCCGGACTGTGGTCAGGGAGGTGGGTGGCGGGGAAGGGTGTCAGCTGGAATGTCCGGGAGCCTTGTCCTGCTCATTTTTTCTTTAAAAGTTTTTATTCAAGTGTAGCTGACGTGCATAATACATTGGCTTCAGGCATTCAACACCGCGATGCTGCATTTATACGCCTTATAATGTGATCACCATGACAGGTCTAGGGACCATCTGCCTGCCCGTGCACACCATTACCACATTACTGACTATATTCCCGTGCCCTGCATGGCAGCCCTGTGGCTGACTTACTTTATCCTGCAAGTTGGCACCTCTCCTCAGGGATCCTTGTCCCTATTAACATGGACCTCCCATGGAAAGATACAGTCTTGATTTCATCTTGTGCAGAATGGGGAAAAATGGGACTGAGAACAGCACCTGCCTCACAAGGCGCAGGTGAGGGTTCAATGACGTGTGTGAATGAGCGTTCAGAGGAGGATCTGGCCCCTCCCAAATGCTGGTCTTAATCGCAATACTATCAAGGTGGAGGGGGCTGTGTTTGCTCTGAATGTAAACAGGCAAGTAATGGTTTATGGAGATAGTTTTCAGGGTGCAGGCTGCTCCCCAAATACTCAGGAAGTGGAGGAGGACGGGGCTTAGGCCAAGCCTGAGGGCTGAGTCTGAATCTGCAGCCCCAAATGGCTGCCCTGCTCTTCACCCCCAAGAGTGGCAGAGGCCCCTGGAATTGATTGGGCAGGAACTTGACCCTCAGCCCCCTTCCTTGCTATCCTGTCTTCTTTTATAGGGGCAGGTCTGGAAGGTCAGAGGGCAAAGGACATGCCTTGCCGGGCTGCCACAGGCTGAGCCCAGGCAGGGGTGGGGGCTCTGAGGATGGCCCTGGGCCAGAGCTGGCTGCTCTCTGTCCAGTGCTCCTGTCCTGGCGGTTTCTATGCTGCAGGGTGAGCATCACCTAAAAAGCATTCTCTGTGGTCTCCTGGCCTTTGCACGAGCTGTCCTTTCCGATGGCAGCGCTCTCCCGTCCTTCCAGCCCCAGAGTCACCACCTTGGTAAAACCATGTGCCCCCCAGCGTCTCCCGCACCCTTCCACCAGCCCAGCCGCATGGCACCTACTCCTCCCTGGGGGCCCGTTGTGTGTCTGGCACCTGGGTCACGCCGACTCACACTCCCCCCCAGATACTTCTCACAGTTTCCTAAATACATCTCATCCACCTTTGCTCTTGCTCCTGCCATTCCCTCTGCCTGGGCACCCTATCCACTGGCCTTTGGGAGAACTCTTTAAGACTAATCACTGTTTGGAAGCTGAAGCCTGCACTCCTGGACCCGAGCTCCCGGCACTGGCACCTACCCCCGCCCCAGGGCAGCCCCTGCCCCCACCCACAGCTGCAGCAGCCGAGTGCTCCTGGACTGGAGGTTCCTCCAGGGTTTGGCTGGCCTGCTCCATTCTGTGACCCCCAGGGCCTGACACAGAGTAGGGACCAGCCAGTCTCTATTCCATTTTACTTTTGTAAACCTTTCATTGGTGTGTAATTGACCTATCGTAAGTACACATCTGGATGAACTCTGACAGAACGTACGTACCTGGGCAAGCTCCATCCTGATTAATAGGACAGGACCAGCACCCAGAGGCCCCCAGGGCCCCACCCCATCACTACCCTGTCCCCACTGATTTCTCCTGTCTGTGGTCCTAGCACCACGGAGGGATGAGTTCACATAGTACGTGTGCTTTTCTGCCTGCTCCTTTCTCCCAACATCATGTCTGTGAGCTTTCCCCCTGCTGCTGAGTGCAGCCAGCTCATCCCCCCGCCCCCCACCTGTACATGTTTCATGAATATATAACAATGTATTTGCCTGTTCTACTGGGGAGGGAATGTTGGGCTGTTCGCAGCTCAGGGCAGTTATGAATGGAGCAGCCACCACCTCTGGGACCTGCGGTTTGGCTTCCACGCGCAAGTGCTTCTGCTGCTCAGCGCATCGTTCTGAATCTTCATTTTTGGGAGCAGACATATGGTGCCTCACTTACTCTTCACAACCGTCCTACTAGTGGGTGGGTCCCGCTCTCTGTTTTACAGATGAGGCAGCTGAGGCACAGAGAAGTGCAGTGGCCAGGCAGAGGGGACAGGATGGGAGGACAATAGAGCAGCAGCCTCGGGAGAGAAGCAGGGCTCAGGGGCAGGTGCGGGCACCTGGCTGCGGTTGCAGGCTGTGGGAGGTGGGGCGCTGTGATGGTATCTGAGCTGCTGGGGATGTGACTGCAGAGATAGTGTTGCTGGGAATGGCCCCCACCCGGTTGCCCCCTGATAAGCTGCAACAGGAAGTATGGGGTGAGGGTGGGGGAGGGGAGCTTCCTCTTGCCAGTGATGCATCTGGTTCTCTTCTCCTTCCAGAGAACTTGGGCGGGGGTGGGGGGTGCATCGCATGGGTAGGGAAAACAAAGTAAGCCTGGCAGGTTGAACTTCAGGATGAGGTTGTTAATAATAACGATAATGGCCTAAGTGTGCGGGTACCCTTCAGCCCCTAGGCCCTCTGAGTGGGAGGCCAGGGTGAAAAGGAAGAGGGGACAGGAAAGGGTGCGAACTTAGGACCCATTCAGCAACCTGCGTTATCTGTAGCAGAAGGGCCGAGGGCAAGCCCAGGCCTGACTCCTTGTGCAAACTCCGCAAAGTCACACACAGGCCCCCGCTCTCCTTGTAGGCCATCCTGATCTCACAGACTTGTTAGGAGGAGGCCATGAAGTTCACGGATAGGAACATGCTCTCGCACAGGCTGGCACAGAGTAGGTGCTCACGGAGGGTTGTGTTCTCTGTGATCGCAGAGGGTGGGTCTCTGCCTACTTCTGAAAGGCTGGGTCCTGAGCCCCCAGGAGGGGCCTGGTATTTGCACCCCGGAGTCTAGGGTTCCAGTGTCACGTTGGTCTTCATCACCACCATCACATCCCGGAGTCCCCACCAGCAGCAGCAGCAGCTGCTGCTTCAAGGCTGTGTGATCTTTGCAGTTACTCGCCACTTCCCAGCATGCACACCAAGGTTACCACCAGTGCTGCCACATCCACTGTCACCTCTGTGGTCACCACGCACATGATCATGACTGTTACCACGATGCCAAACCCAGTGACACACGAGCCGGTCCCCACCTCCCTGCATGGTCACTGCTGTCAGCCTCACCTGACCCAAACTCTCCCCCCACATTCAGCCGTATTTAATAGTGTCCCATTCCCCGACCTGCCCTGGTTTTCCTCCCTTCCCACAACTGCACCCCCTTTGTTTCAGCTCAAGCAGTTGGGTGCTCCTCAGAGCCACCAGGAACACAAAGAGCAAGTCCCCTGGCATCCTGAACCCTTGCCCCAACGTTCAGTTTAGGGAAGTTGGGCTTGTTATTGAGAAAGAAGGAATGGGGGTGGGGTGGGGTGGGAGTGGGAACAGAAACCAGGGAGAAGCAGAAAAACAAGGTAAAAAGGGGAATGGAGAGTGGGGCTGGTGGGGAGGGTGGCTGGGCATGGCCAGTGCTGGCAGTCACGCAGCCTGAGCACTGCCCCGGCCTTGGGAGAAGTGAGGCCAGTGTGGGTGTGCCGCAGTCTTGCAGTGTGACCTTGGGCCGCTTACTACCTCTGTCTGAGCCTTGCTTCCCCATGACTAACATCCCCTCTGGGCTGCATGGCCACCCCAGTCTCCAGGGTCTGCGCAGCCCAGCCACAGGCCTTTGCGCATGGATGCTCCCTCTTCCTGCAACGCTTCTCTCTCGTCTCGGTTGGAAAACTTCTCTTTATCCTTCAAAGCGGTGCTCCAGCTTCTCCTGTTTATCAAAGCCTCCCCAAGTCTTCCAGACAGCGGTGATCGCTCCTTCATCAGGGACCCTGAGCCCCCTGAGTGTCCCCTGTGATGACTCTGAGCACACTGGTCATGCACGCATCAGGTCCCCCCCCCCCCACTTCCCCCCGCCCCGGACTTCAACACCTGCAGGCCAGGATCAGTGCCTTATCCAGCCAGGGCCTGGTGGCAGTGTGGGCTCAGAGAGAATTTACTGGGTGGACAAACGAGGGAAAGAATGACAACCCGAAGATGAACGGACACTGCCCGGCAGTGCCAGTTTAAGGAGCGCCTGCTGTGTGCCTGGCTCTGCGCCGGCTGCATTTGACCTGATAACAACCGTACGAGGCAGGTCAGGTTATTCCATTTCCCAGATGGGCAGATTGAGGCTCAGAGAGGTTAGTGGCTTGCTCAAGGGCATAGAACTTGGCTTAGGTCCAGGACCATCTGACTCCAGCACCCCAGCTCTTAACCACATGATGTCACCATGTAGGATCAAGGAATAGTGAGGAGGAGGATGCTGTACGGGAGGACCAGGTGGGCGAGGGCTTTGTAGGAAGAGAGAAGCCCTGTTCCCGGAGGGTGTGGCCCAGCCAGGCTCTCTGAGCTCAGGGTGAGGGCGGAGCTGTGTCCAGGTGGGAACTGAGTGGGGGGAGGGTGGTGGAGGGAGATGAGGGGAAAATGAGGGCCTGGGAAATCTGGACTCCTGGGGATTCCAGGCCTCTCCCAGAATATGCTGTAGGTAAGCCAGGTACTTTTCCAGAACTGCAGACGACTCTTGGTTCCAAATCTGGGGCGAGCGGTGAGGGCTGTCTGAGGGGTGGGAGGCAGCTCTGGGCTGGGAGCCTGGGAGGGTCCTGCGCAGTTTGTGACAGTTCCACTCCCCTGACTCTCCTGTGTTCAGTCATCCCAGTGGCCCTGGGTGCCAATGGGGTGACTCTGCTCATTGACTGGAGGGGGAAACTGAGGCCAGGGAGGAGCCAGGACCTGGCTGCGGTAGGACAGCAGTGAGGCCTTGGGGAGGCCTGCCATCCTGCTGCAGCTGCTGCGTCCTGAGCTCCGAGAGTCTGGGGCTGGAGGAGGGTGGGCAGATGGTTGGTGGGACCAGGGGCTGGGCCCCAGAGCAGCCACTTGGCCCTGAGTGGAGCCCTGGACCCTGGGAGCACAGGCAGCAGGGTTCAAGTGCCAGCCAGGCCACATGACACAGACAAGAGCACGTGAGAGTCCTCCTCTCTGAGTCCCCACGTCCTCCTCTGTAACACTAGGAAAACCGTGCCTTTCTTGCAGGGTTTGGGAGTTTGTGAGGCAAAACTGTGAGTACCGATCTGAGCATACAGTAGGTACTCAATAAATGTCAGTTTCTCTCCCATCCATCTCCCAGGGAGCTGAGTTGCCTACCTTCCTCCTGGATTGGGGACTGTGCCTTTGCTGAAGGTTAGGGGCCCAGGGAGAGTGTGAGCTTGACTCTGTAACTTTGGGGCTGGTTCCTGTCGTTCTTGAGCCTCAGGGTTTTCGTCTGGTGCAGGGGGTGGAATCAGCTCCCTCCCCCTGCAGGGCTGTGGAGAAGGTGAAATGGGTACTAAGGGGGAGCCTGTTTTTAAACACAGATGGTTTTCGCAAAAGTAGAAATACCAGTGCTTGCTGCCACTGCTTACACCAGCTGCAGGGGGGAGAGGGATCTTCAGAGGGAAGAGGAGGTGGGCATCTGTCTCAGACTCCACCGAGGCGCTGGCGGGGGCGTGGGGCAGGGCACAGGCTGAGCCAGCGTGCAGGGAGATGCTGGGAGGACAGGGGAGGGGGCCGAGAGTCAGATCCAGGGCCCTTCAGCCTGGGTTTGAATCCTGGCCCTACAGACCGCAAGCTGGGAAGCCTTGGACCTCTCTGAGCCTCGCTTTCCTCGTCTTTGAAATGGGGGTGGGGGAATTAAGAATAGTCCCTTCACTGGGCTGCGGGAGTGCCATGGGGTGGTGAGGGCGGTGCGCCTGGCCCACGTGGGTCCGGCTGTACAAGTGTCCCTCCTCTTCCCTCCCCTTCCCAGGGTCACAGGACATTGAGGAGGGGTGGTGGGAGGCTAACGGCAGGTTGCAGGCCTGGTAGCAGGGGCGCGAGAGATGTTTAGTGTCAGAATTGAGAAACTGGGGGAGGCAGGGAGGGTTGGGAGTTAGCAGTGGTCTCCAAAGTGGGGTGATGCTCCAGGTGACCACTGGGGTCTCAGGACGACCATATTAGAATTTACAAATGTTTCAATTCCATTCTTTATTAGTTCCTGAAGTTTTTGTATGTATGTTTCACGATGTTCGTGATAAACCGGTATAGTGGCGCATACATGTAATTTAGACATAAAGAAATAAAGAGGAGTATGTTCAAAAGGTTCACCGACAGAGGTGTGTGATCAAAATATCTGAACTTTCTGGGGTTAGGGCTATAGGGGCCTTGCTGGGTTTGGGGGGGCAGGGTGTATGGGGAGGCACCAGGACGGCACTGGGAGACTTGGACTTCAGTTCCGCTCTGCCTCAATTTGCTCTGTGTCCTTGGGCAGACCACCTCACCCCCCTCAGTTCATGAAACAAGCGGAGGGAGCTTATAAAGTAATGGACAAAGGCCCTTTATAGCAACTGGAGTTCGGGATTGTCCAATTCAGGGCTTCATTCCAGATCTCATATAATCCTGGATTCCTGGCACTTCAAAAGTCTTTTTGCGCCACACCTGGCCTGGGGATCGGTGTCTTCCGAGGAAAGTTAGGGGCCTTTCTAAGCCCAGCTGTGACTCATCTGTGCTCTTGCTTGCACACTCCCACGGATGGGGAGCTCACTGTCTCTAAGGGTCCTCTGTTCTGTCCTGGACTGAGCTGTCGTCTGCCCCTCTCTCTGTTCTTCGTTAAAGGGGAAACTGGGAGGAGAGGGGCTGAGGAAGCAGCTTCTGTGTCTCAGGGCTGTTTCTTTCGGGTGCCAGCCCCAGGCTTCACACCACATCTGCCTTTCTGCTCTGGGCTGCTCTCAACCTTCCTGGGGAAACAAAGCCTGTTTGGTTACCCAGGTGGAGGGGGCAGCGAGAGCAGGCTCACCGTCAGCCCCCTGGGTACCCTGCTTCCGGTACTGCCTGACCACCCCTTGTAAACTTGGACCAGCCAAAAGCAGATTATGTTTGCTGAGCACCTATCACCTGGGCCCAAGCTCAGTTCTTTGCAATTCATCCCTTGGTAAATCCAGTGATGGCCGTTTCCTAGACGGGAACACTGAGAGGTGAAGTGACTTTGCCCAAAATCACCTGGTGACCTGCATTCAAGCCCATCTCTGACTCTGGTGCCCAGCTCTTCATCACTCTTCCATGTGGTCCCTTTCCGCCCCACTGAACAGGATATATAGCACTGGCAGGAAGACTGACTCAGACCTGCATCTGAGCTACAAAAACTCACACAGTCAGCAAGGAGGAAACAGATGGTGGGTGTCAGGTTGCTTCTCCGTTGAGCATGAGTTACCAGGGCAGGGCTTCCTAGAAGCCAGTGTAAATGCAGGCCATATTAATAGGGGTTGGGCACCTACCAGCAGGGAGCAGGTTGTCTTATTTTCAGTGTCAATGGGCGGTGCCCAGAGAATTGCGTGTGTGGTGGGGGAAGAGCAGAAGGCCAGCTGCAAGGACACGAACGCACAGGAGATGATGAGTTCCCCGTGCCTGGAAGCATTTAAACGGATGCTGCACGGCCTGGACTCCTGCAGTGGAAAGTGGAGGGCCTGGGCAAGGCGACCTCCAAGGCCCTTTTAAACTGTAGTTTTGTGGCTGGACTTGAGCAGTGGCTGGGGCCACCCTAACACTCATGCCCATCGGGGTCACCCCTTCTCCATTATTCTCAGAAGGGGTCCCCTGAGGGGATGGGGTTCAAGTGTCTGTACATCCATTTATTCATCAAATAAAACAGCAAGAGCAGGGAACAGGAGAGATGCAGGAACCTACAGTCTAGTGGGGATAGTCACAGTAATAATAGAAAACACGGGCTAAGTGCTTACGACCTGCCAGGCACTGCAGGTGAGTGATAGCCCATCTGGTCCCACTCCAGCGCTCGGAGGCAGCTATTGTTCTTACCCTCATGTTGCAGATGGGGAAACTGAGGGGCCAGGAGAGGTGGGTTTTGGAGGGCACCCCGGGGCCTGCACGGGCCAGGCGCTCCCAGGCCTGCGTTGATGACTCCATGAGCCTGAAGCTCGCTGATGCTCAGGTGCTGTGACTGAGACCCCGTGACGCCCCCACCTCCTCCTAAGGCTGACCTTCAGTAGTCCCTGTGGCGCTCGAATGAGAACATGGTTCTGAGGACTCAACTGGGATGTTCTCATTTCCTTGTAATAACCTCCTGGGGTAACTTGTCTTCATTTTCCAGAGGGGAAACTGAGGCACAGAACGGTCAGGTAACCTGCCCAAATCCACACAGCTGGGGAGAGAAAGAACCATGGTCATGAGCTTGTACAGGCCACGCTTTCATCCAGGATGCCCGACTGGCCTGCCTTTCCACCTCCTCCAGGACCCCCCTCCCACGCCCCTGACTGTACACCCTTGAGGAGGGGCGCTGGTGTGGAGCGCCCGGACCCTGGCTCGCTGACGCTCTGTTTTGCCCCCAGATCATGAGCGTCTTGCTGTTCATCGAGCACTCCGTGGAGGTGGCCCACGGCAAAGCCTCCTGCAGATTCTCCCAGGCAGGCTACCTCAGGATCGGTAGGTCCAAGGGACAGGAAGGGGAGGCGGGGGGCAGGGGGAGGGCGTCCTGGCTGGGCATAGACTGACTGGGGTTTGAGGCCCTCCCGTGGCCTCTCTCTGAGCCTCAGATCTTATATCTACAAATGGGGCTATTCCACCGGGTCCGAGGTTGGGAGCACAGAGGATGGTGCTTGGAAAGATGGCGGCAGGTCTCTCCTGCTTATACCCGTCAACGGCTGCCCATCACCCTAGAAGAAGATCATGAAACCCAGCCCCTGCTGACCTGCCGGGCCATAGTGGTCACTTGAACGTCCCTCCAGCCTCCCCCCCACCCCAATTACCTGCACTCCAGCTGTGCTGACCCACCTTGTCTCAGGCCCCTGCCTGACTGCCTTGCCCCCCAGCCCCCAGGGTACCTCCCCAGAGCCCTTCCCAGACTCACCCTGGTTAAAGCAGACCCCCAGCCTACCCCTCCCCCCACCCCAGCCAGGACCCTTTGTTACACCCTCTTGTTCGCCCAAAATATTCTGTTTGCATCTTTGTAGCTTCTGTCTCAACAAAAGGACAGGGCCTGGGCTTTCTTGTTCACTGGCACAGCCCCTACACCAGTGGTTCCCAAAGGGCGGTCCTTGGAGTCCAGCAGGTTTCCCTGGGGCACCTCTGGTCCTCACGACTTTCCCTTGCCTTTCAGCTGACCTGGTCTCCAGCTTCTTGCTCATCGCCATGCTCTTCGTCATCAGTGTGAGCCTGCTGATGGGTGTGGTCAAGGTGAGGGCCCCCTGGGGGAGTGGGAGGGGGCCAGGACTTGGGGGGCCCCAGCGGCCCTCCTGCCCCCCTTCTAGTCACACCTACTGGTGGCTGCTGAGAAGGTGGGAGGTGGGTGTTTCGGGAGACCCATCCTGTACCCTAGACATCATCACTGTGACCCACATCCTTTTATACTACAAATGGAGGCAGGGGATTTCGAGAGAGAAGAGAGGAAGGGCCATTCTGAGGAGCGAGGAGAGGGAGAATGCAGTGGGTTTTGTAATCCGGGAGAGGAGCCAAAGCACAGGGGAGAGCGAGGATGCCTGCGGCGTGGTTCTGTCCACTGAGCAGACGAGAAAGACAGGCTGTGGCTTAGCTTCCTGCAAAGAGGAACCATCTGTGCCTTGGCCCCAGGGGGGCCGGAAGCCACGGCTGAAGCAGGGCCCTTCCTGGGCAGACAGTGGCCTGGCGCCCTCAGGGCCAGGAGATGGAGTCAATGATTCGGTGCTTGTTTGCAATGTTTCCACTTTGCCTGAAATGTCACCATCACCCCTGGCTAATGCCATTCTCCCGGCCCTGCACCCCAGAGATGGATTCCACCTTGTCCAGGGTGGCTCCCAGGTGCTTGCACAGAAATGTCAATGGCCCAGTTAGAAAAGTGGATCAGGCCATCATCCCTGGAGGCTCTGAGGCTCGGTGTGGGTTGTTTTGGCCACCTCCTGAGTGATTTTAGACGACCACGTGAGAGACCACGAAACCACCCTTTCTGTGATCTTGTCTCCAGCTGTGGGTTCCTATGCAGTCACACTGGTCACTTGCTTTCAGTTGTAGGAGAAGGACCCCAGCCTCAGCCTTTCAGGTCCTCTTGCCATGACCGGTTGGTTACCTGCACGGAGGAGCGTCTGACTGTTTCAGTCCTGCAGGCTTTTCCCCACCTCAGGGCCTTTGCTCATGCTGTCTGTCTGCCTCCAGTACCCTCCAGCTTCTTTCCAGATCCACCCTGTGTCCCCACCTCCAGGAAGTCCTCTCTGATCCCTTCTCATCTGCAAAATGGCCCATCCTGGTTGAGTTCTTGAAAGAGAACTGAGTCAAGCCTGCTCCTAGAGCTGCTGGAGCAGATGCCCTGTAGATGGGACTGTTCTTGTGTCTCCCGGGACACTGAGGCTCCTTGCAGTCGGGGCCTGGGCCTTGCCTTCCCTCACCCCCAGATCCTCACTCAGAGGAAGGCATGTGGATCCGTGTGGGTTAGGAGAACTTGGGAGCGAAGGGAGCTGCCGTTGGGTGGACGCATGGGGATCAGGCTACAGGGGGCAGCGTGTACGGGACGCCCTGATGATGCTGGGCCTGCCTTTCAGAACCGGGAGAAGTACCTGCTGCCCTTCATGTCCCTGCAAATCATGGACTACCTGCTGTGCCTGTTCACCTTGCTGGGCTCCTACGTGGAGCTGCCGGCCTACCTCAAGTTTGCCTCCCGGAGTCGGGCTGTGAGTACCCAGCCTGGGTGGTGGGGGGTGAAGCTCAGGCGGTGATGGGCCCTTCCTAGTTGGTGACCTTCAGCAAGTCTCTGAGTCCCTCCAAAGCACCCCTGAGTTCCTTCCTCTGTCAAATGGGTCCGGGATCCCATGTGCTCTATATGCCCTGGCGGCACTGACTGAAGAATGTGTGCAGGGCACTCACACCCAGTGAACACTCAACAAATGCTGGCCAGGGAGAATCCTCAGCAGGAGAAGCAGCACACGCCCCTTTCAGCCCCCAGCCCTGCTTTGTTCCTGCTTTGTAACCAAGTTCTAGAGGAAGATGAAGATGGGTAAACCCACCTGAGCCCCCACAGCGGGGCACCCATGATGGCTGGCGCCCATCACTGATGTGGCTCCCCAAAGCTGCTGTCCTTGAAAAGACTGGGGAGCTGTGCCATGGAAGGGCCCCGGGCAGGCAGTCAGGACCCTGGTTTCAGTCCCGGGTCTGCCACCAGCCCCCGGTGTGAACATCTGGGCAACAGGCTTCTATGTCTTTCTGGGGACAGTGGACTAGGGGCCACTGGTTCTCTCTAGCCAAGACTGTGTCTCAAGCTGAGCTCCCCCCGTCATGTGCCTGCCCCACAGTACCAGGGCCTCTGCTTGGGGCTTAATTGCTTGTCTGTCTTCCTCTTTGTCTTTGTCCTCCTAAGCATCCCTCCAAGGTCCCACTGATGACCCTGCAGCTGCTGGACTTCTGCCTGAGCATCCTGACCCTCTGCAGCTCCTACATGGAAGTGCCAACTTATCTCAACTTCAAGTCCATGAACCACATGGTGAGTCTGGGCCAGGGGTCCATGCCCATCACTGGCTGTGTGGCCTTGAGCAAGTTGCTCCCTCTCTCTGTGCTTCAGTGCTTACACTGGGCTGGGCTCCTTAGAAGCGGAACTTGGGAGAAGGATGTTTGTATAAATGATTTATTGAGGGAGAATGCTTAGGGAAACCTTGAAAAAAGTGAGGGAGGCAGGTTAGACACAGGGAAGAAGCCACGGTGGCTGTAGGGGTAGCCCTGCCTGATCCCAAGGGGAGCCCTGGAGTTTGAACTTCCCCACGGAAATAATACTAATTTTTTTATTATTGTCCAGCCAATTCTCCCCAAACGTAGTAACTTAAAACAAGAAACAATTGTTATGTCACGCAGCTTTTTGGGGGTCAGGAATTTGGGAGTGGCTTTGCTGGGCTGTTCAGACTCAGGGTCTCCCATGGGGTCAACCTGCAATGGGGGTGGGGCTGCCAGCCACCGGGACACGGCTGGGTCTGGAGGTCCCACCCCCAGGATGGCTCACTCGCAGGGCTGTCGGCTCATTGCCTCAGTTCTGCTCCCGGTGCCCCTTTAGTAAGGCTGCTGGAGCACCTCCTGTCATGGCTGCTGGCTCCTCCGAGTGAGCATCTGAGGGGCAGAGCGAGGAGAAAATGGCTGTGTCTTGGAGGTAACACTCACCTCTGCCACCTTCTGTTATTTATGAGAAGTGAGTCTCTAGGTCTGGCTCACATTCTAGGGAGGGGAATGAGCTCCGCGTTGAAGGGAAGGGTATTGAAGGTTGTGTGCACATACTTTGCAAATGCCGTAGGAGGTGAGCAGCGACCGGCATCGCTGAGTTGCTGCGTGTGAGCTGCCCCTTGGGGAGGGGTGATTTCCCAGCTACTTCCAGATTAGGTGGTTCAATCAGCCAAGACTGCGCTCTAGAGAGGGGCCTGCCTACCGCCAGCTGGGGGGTGGGGGCACAGCCAGGTAAGGGCCATCTGGGCAGCCAGCAGCTGCATCTGCTTCCCTTGGTCTCCTCCCCTGTCATGTGGGGTTGGTGGTAAGTAGCACCTGCCTCCTAGGACCCCTGCAGGATCAGCCAAGACGATGGCTAGGCCGCAACAGGTTCCTGCTAGATGTGTGTAGAGTGGGCTCGTCATTCCCCCACAGCGGCCAAAGCTCTGACATGGCCCCCGAATCTGTTGCAGAATTACATCCCCAGCCAGGAGGGAATGACTTATAACCAGTTCATCAAGATGATGATCATCTTCTCCATCGCCTTTATCGCTGTCCTCATCCTGAAGGTGAGTGGCCCCTGCTCTGTGGCTCTGGGAGGGGCGGTGGGGCTGTGTGCCCCCACCCTGCTGGACATTTTGGAGGCAGGGAGGTGGGTCTCCTGCTGCCACCCTCCCTGCTCTTGGCCCCTTACTCCAGCCCTCCCCACACCAGCTCCTCCGAGCTGGGATCCTCAGGGACCCCCCTTCAGAGGAAGTGGGTCTGCAAAGGCCACTAGCGTTCAGGTGTCAGGGACTTAATGTGAAACCCAGAGAGGCCCTGATTGGGGGAAGGAGGGGCTGTTCTGTCTGGAATTGGACTCAGAAGGACCTGGGCTTGAATCCCAGCTCTCCCCTCACTAGCTGTGTGATTACTTTTCAAGTCACTTCTTGCTGGGCCTCAGGTTTCCTCTGTGAAAGGGACATAATGTCTTGCTTTGCCCGTGTCACAGTTTTATGTGATTCAGGCACCAACATGCATGGGTCCTGAGGTCATGGTACCAGAGGTTTGGTGATGAGAAGGAGGGCGGGAAAATGGTTTTATTCTTCTCTGGGGTAGTCAGACCCAGAAGGTAGAGTCCAGCTTCAGGGACTCAGCTCTTAGGGAGATGGTGGTGGTTTGGGTGCATTAAGAGCAGCATAAACAGGAGGATGAAGAGGCAAGGAAATTCGGCCCTCTGAGAGGGTCAAGGAAACCAGGGCAATTCTGCCTGGGAAAGAGGTGACTCAAGGGGGATGTGATCGCTGTCTCCAAATGCTCAAAGGACTCTCACGGGGTTCTAGAGGCCGCAACTGGGACCTGTGGCCTGAAGCCACAGGGAGGCTGATGTTGACTCGACAGAAGAAAGGGCTTCTAAAAAGTGTTCTGTGAAACTAACGTGGGCTCATGGTAGAAATTTAGAAACTACAGATGCGCAGAAAGAAGACAGTCAGAGCCCCTGTCCACCACCACTCAGAGACCAGCACGCTGGGATACCTGGTGCATTTCCTCTTAGTCTTCCTTCTTTAATTTTGTTTATTGATTTTAGAGAGAGAGGAAAAAGGAGAGAGAGAGACATCAGTTGGTTGTTCCGCGTAGTTATGCAGTCATTGGTTGACTCTTGCATGTGCCCTGACCGGGGATCAAGCCCACAGCCTTGGCGCATTGGGACAATACTGTAACCAAGGAGCGTCCCGGCCAGGGCCTCCTCCGTCTTCTATGTGGTGGCTGTAAGCAGGCGTCACTGCCTCCCTTCATCGGAGGCCCTGATCGGGCTCTGGCCTCACCTGATGCCAACCAGGAAGCAGAACTTCACTCCTGTTAACCTTCCCTTGAAGTACAAGTGCATTAGTGATGTGCAGCGAGACCTTTCCTGAAGGCTTGGGGGAAACCAGTGAGGGGTTGGCATCGCACACTTGACTGGAGAACAACTTCCCAAACCCCACCCCACGGCCCAGCCTGTCTCCCCGCCCTCCTTCTCCTTGGATGGGGTGGGGTGGTTCTCTCTGGGCCCCTCCCTCTGCCTCACAGCCACTGCCTGCCTACTCGACTCTCCCTGGCCCTTCACACTTCGTTCTTTTACGCTTTGTTTTATGTACATCTGCCCTCTCTGAGTGCCCATTAGGGGACTCCACAAAACAAGAGACCTTCCAGGTGCCGGGACCCGCTCTTCTTCCTTAGGGGGCGGTTTGGGGCACAGAGAGCTATTATCCCTGAGCGTGGCCCTGGGACCTCAATCACCACTGTGGCAATTGTCTCCCTGACCCTTATATCAGCTGCTGAGAGAAAGCAGTTGCTTACACTGCCTGACAGATACGTACATCTGTACATATAATTCTTTTTGTATTTCTAAACATGGGATATTACTGCATATACTGCTTTGTAATCTGCTTTTAAAGCAACATAGCATAAGCAATTTTCAAGAAAACCTTATCCCCCCTGACCAGTGTGGCTCAGTTTGTTGGGCGTCATCCCGCAAAGCGAAAGGTCGCTGCTTTGATCCCGGGTCAGGGCACATGCCTGGGGTGCGGGTTCAGTCCCTGGCTGCGGCGCATTCGGGAGGCAGCCAGTTGGTGTTTCTCTCTCATATCGAACGAAGTTTGTCTCCCTCTCTCACTCCCTTCCCCTCTCTCTAAAAATAAATAAAATCTTAAAAAAAGGAAAGAAAGAAAACCTTTCCCACCGTGAGCTCTGTCTCAAGTTGAGCAAGGTCACCGCAGGGGGCAGTGAGGTCCCAGTCCCCGGGGGTGGACAAGCAGGGTCTGCAGGGCTGTTGGCAGGGGGGCTTGAGGGTAGCCCCCAAACCTCCAAAAAGCCCCTTTCTGCACTGCATCTGCCGTGTACTAAAAAGGGGAATACCTGGAGTAGTGAGGACAGGCAGGCGAAGCACCCCTCAGCCAGAACAGGGGTCTGAGCTGCCGCAGTGGGATTCTGCCTTCTGGGGTGAGCTAGGGCTGCTCAGGAAGTGCTCAGCCTCGGCCTCAGGTCTGCTGGGGTGGCCAGGAGCAGGGTCAGCAATGCACGGCCTGACCTTGGTCTTTTCCAGGTCTACATGTTCAAGTGCGTGTGGAGGTGCTACAAACTCATCAAGCACATGAACTCAGCCGAAGAGAAGAGCAGCGCCAAGATTCTGGAGAAGGTGAGCCTGGTGGCGGGGGGAGGGGAGCCAGTGTTAGCTCTGCCACTCGCTCTGGCCTCTGGGGGAGGTCTCTCTCCCTTGCTGTGCCTCAGTGTCTCCACTTGTAAGATGAGGTTTGGACCAGAAGAAATGTGAAGATCTCCTTCAGCTCTTAGAGTCTAGGGTTCTCTCATTTATGCATGCATTCGATATTTTCAGCCTCTTATAAGGGATGGCCTTATATCCAACCCTGGAAGTACAGAGAAAATGAAGATATCACCTTATTCTGGAGGAGTGGATAGTCCAGAGTGAATCTAGACACAGAAATTCAATTACAACTCAGCGTAACACACAGGGGCAGTGGGAGCCCAGAGGAGGCAGCTGGTCTCGTCTGGGTTGTCAGGAAGCCTTCCTGGAGGAGGTGATGTTTGACCAAGTCTTAGATTGTCAGTTGGTACAAGTCAGCTGGGCAAGGGGCAGGGGCCTTCCTGGCATAAGGGTGAGGTGCACTTAGAAACAGCTTATTGGAGAAGTGATGGGAAAGGGCAGCCAGTTTCAATTACTTGTGGCTTACTTTTCTCATCTGTACACTGGGGATTGTATCAGTCAAGGTGTTTTTGGTTGCAAGTGGCAGAAACCCAACTCAATCCGACTTAAGTTAAAAAGACTTTATTAGTTCATAGAACCTGGAAGTCCAATATATGTGTGGACACCCCGGTGCAATCTCAGCCTCTCCAACCCCTTTACCCTACTTCCCGCAGTGCTGGCTCCATTTTCAGGCAGCCCCTTCCTTGTGGTGGCAAAAATTGCTGCCAAAATCCCTGGCTGACTTCCCATTCTCTCAGCAACCCCAGCAGAAAGGAAGTCCCAGGAGCAGGTCTGATTGGACCAAGTTGAGTCACAAGCCTATCCCTAAACCAATGACCATAGACAGCTAGGGGGGTGAAATTCTCCTTGGAGTGGCCCTGCCCAGGTCACATGTCCACCCCCTGGCTCTGAAGGATGGGGCCAGTCCCTCCAAAAGCATGTGGATGGGGGATGTTTTCCCAGGGAAAATGGTGTTTCGTTATCAAACAAGGGGGCTTGACGCTGAACGGGCGGAGGCAAACCTGTTCACTGTGGGAACAGAAGCCACACCTGTCCGGTGTACGCAATGCCCAGCACGTATTAAGTACCCAAGGTGTGCTGGTCACAGCCACGCTTTTGTCAGAGGTGTGGTTCCTTCTGGCCAGTCCTCAACTCTCATCTCTGTCCCTCCCAGGTGGTCCTGCCATCCTATGAGGAAGCTGTGTCTCTGCCACCCAAGACTCCGGAAGGGGACTCAGAGCCCCCTCCATACTCCGAGGTGTGACAGCGCCAGGCCCCAGCCCTGGTGCTGGGAGAGGCGGAGCTGCCTCGCCATCCGCTTCTTCGCTTCGGCGGCCCCTGTGGCCTGGGTGAACCACCCAGCTGACTTCGGGACAATCTGCTTGTGTACCCCTCGCTGGCCTGCTTTTCCCGTGGGGCCTGGGAGATGCTCACAATCGGGTCAACGCTTTAGGCTGAATGACTCGTAAGGATTCAGTCCAACAACACTTGGCTTATTTGATCAGCTCTGGCATCTGTTTCAACAACTGGTCATTCTAAATTCATTGTGTTTGGTTAAATAATTTTCAGCGTGACCAGTTTAACCAAGTGACTGACACATTTTAGAAAAATACACTTGTCAGTTCGGCAAAATGATTTGGTCAGACTGCAGCAGCGCATCGCGCTGGTTTGTAAATAGTCGTCAGTTCGCACCGCACTTTAGTGAAGTAATTAATCACCAGTTAGTCCTCCCCACCAGACCCACACGTTCAAGTTCTTCCGGCAGCGTGCTTCAATAATGATCGAGTTGGCCAACCCAGTCAATTTAGAATAGGGCTTAAATTCGATTATTAAAGAAAAAAATCAGATTATCCCCCACACCATACAGTTCAACCCAATACAGTCACTGGCTGCCCACTCTGATCAATTCAGCAGTGCCAAGTGGCTGAATAATTGTTAATTCAAATGAAAACTCAGTCAGCTGCCAAACCATTGTTCAACAGCTAGTGCCGGGGAATGACAGTAGTTTTAATCACCAAACAGTCCCTGCGAACACACATTGTTTTACTTGAGTCGTCACCGCCAGCACATGGAACAGTCATGCGTGGTCAGAGCAGTCACAGAGCAGTGGGCTGCGTGAAACGGGCCGCCTCAACCACGGTCGTTCATCTCCAGTAACGCACCGGCGGTCCATTCCACAGCCCAGGTTGTCCATCACCGATTTGGTTGTAAGTGACCCGGTTCTGCCTGAAGTTTGTGGTCAAGCAGAAATTCAGCCCTGAAACCAGGAGATTCCATTTGTTGGACTAAATCCACATATTAGTTCAGTCAAAAACAGGCAAACCCTTTGTGGGTGCAGACCTTGCCATGGGGGCTGGTGTTGGAGCTGCAGGGAAAGGTTTGGCCTCAACACCCCCTCTTTTGCTTGCTTCCCGGAGGGCTGGGGTTCCTGAGGGAGCTGACCCAAAGGTGGAGATAGGGCCCCAGAAGAGGGCTCTCTGGGGTCTTTAGTGGGGTACAGAGGGGGAGGTCTGTGCAAGAGGCTCCCCACCCTCACTCACTTACAAAATTGCTTTGTGCGTGATGGGGAAGATGTTCAATAAAGCAGCGACATGCTTCTCTTGGGCTGATGTGGTCCCTGAAATATGCAGTAAGCGGGGCCCTAATACCCCCAACACACACGCACACCTGTTTGTTCAGCCCAGAGACTCAGAGGGGGTCACGTCCAGCTCGGGAGGGTCGTGACCTGACACTGTTTCTGATACAAATCCCAGATCACTGAAGTACCAGGATGTCTCCCACATAAGGTGTGACCTCCACTCCCCTTGGGGGGACCCACCTGCACGCTGATGCTGCGCTGGGCACTGGGGGTGATTGTGATGGATCAGACTTGCCTCCAGTTACTCACAGGCTGGGGTCGGTGAGGTCAGATCTGGAACTAAGTGTAACAGTTTGAGGAACAGGGCAAGTCTGAGGGACCTCAGACAGCCAGAGAAGGCTTCTCAGAGGAAGTTTCACCAAGCTGAGTCTGAGGGACAAGGGGGCAGCAGGAAGCAAAGTGGGGAAGGATGTTCTAGGCAAAAGCCGCAGGCTATGGGAGGCCTTTGTGGGTGTGGGGGAGGGGAGCTGGGGCAACTCAGTTTGGCCGCAAGTGGGGAGGGGTGGGCGAGGAGCTGGCGAGGTCCTGGACCCTGGACCAGGAAGAGCCTTTGCTCACCTTAGGGTTCTTTGGCTGCAAGCCCACCGTGGCTAATGCCGGCCAAGGGGCATTTACAGGAAGGAGATGGTTGCAAGTGAACCTTAGTGAACCAAGTTTATTTAAGAAACAAAAAGGGGGTCACGGTGCTTCTTGGTTTACGTAGATGAAAAGTCTGGGACTTCCGGCCTTAAGTGTGGTTGGACCTAGGGACCAAATTCTCCAGTAATCTTTCCCTTTCTTGCCTTTTTCCTCCCTGGCTGAGCAGCTGCGGGCCTGTCTGAGAGTGAAGTCAGCAGACGGCCTGAGGCAGCTCGAGTTGGGCTCCGACACTGAGCCCAAGGAGACCTAACGGAGCCTTCAGTGTCACACCCAGGAGAGTGGGCTTATCCTGGGACAGGGGGCGTCTTTGAAGGGTTTTGGGCAGGGGGGTTACAGGGTCAGGGGTTACAGGGTCAGGTTTCAAGCTGGGTTTTAGGAAGGAAGAGACCAAATGCAGGGGCCCATACGATGGCCCATCTGGCGAAGTTGGTCTGTGGGAAGGGAAGGGGGTGGGTCTGAGAGATGCTGTCAGTCTTCTGGCTTGTCAGCTCTTCTTGGGGACAGCAGGTTTCTTCATGGATCTCATCTGCTGTTCATCAGATCCCCAAGCAACTGACAAAGTGAGGCTGTGACAGAGACAAACAGCAAGCTCCCCTCCACACATAAGGGCATTGAGACCCAGAGACATCAGGTGACTTTCCTGAGGCCACACAGCAGTCAGGGATGAAACAAATGACTTTGTTTTTCCTACTCCAAGTGGAGGCTGTTAGGAGGGGCTGGGGTCCAAGCCTGTGTGATCTCGTGCATATGAAGAGACACCCCCCACCCCACCTGTGTCCCCCCCACTCCACCCCACCCCCACAGAAATCCCCATCAGATGGGGACTAAGGACACAGGTTACTAGAGGAGGGGATTGGCCTTGTCTCTAGCCTCGTATCCTCATCAGGAAGACACCAAGGGGCCATGGCTGAGTGACCCCAGGAACAGCTGAGGTGATGCCCCGCCCCCATCCCTGGCCTAGAGCCAAGAAATAGGCTGAGCTGTATAGTGGGATTGTGCCCTGTGGCCAGGCAGCTGGGAGGGGCCGGCCCAAGGAACAGGAAATAGCTGGGTTTGGGGAAGTCTCGTGGAGCGGCCAAGCCAAGCCAGCTCGCGATCCGCCGGGCAGCTCTCACCACGGCCCCATCAATGCCCTGTTTGAGGCGCACACAGGGGTCCTTTGACAAGGCCAGGCTGGGACCCACTGAGAGGGCCTGTTGGAGCTAGAAGCCCTGAAAAGAGCTGGCCCCAGGACAGAGGGGACTACACAGGATGGGCAGGTGAGGGCCACCCAGATGGGCTGTTCCTTGGGGAGGAGGAGAGCCTGCAAAAGCAAACCCAGGTTCCCAAGCAGAAGTGCCTCAGTTGTCAGGGCCAGGATGGTAGCAGGAATGGGCCCCCATAGCTGAGTGGACTCTTCAGCATGTCATCTCCATGACTGACCCCCTGGCCCCACACAGCAGGTGCTGTGTGACGACTATTCCTTACGGATTCCTCACAGGCTCAGGGTGCACAAGCCACTCGTCCAGAGTCGTATTTGGTTGAAGGGCAGAGCTGGGGTTCGACTCCAGCTGGCCTGACAGGAACCTGAGCTTGTCCCTCTGGTCCTTCCTGCCCCATGCCATCCTCAGAGGTGAGCAGGGTGACGGCCTGATTTTAGAACCTCGACACGCCCTTCGAAGGCAGGGCTAAGGCACAGTCATCGTTGTGTGCCTGGCACTGAGGACAGGGGTCTGTTGTGGGTGCAGGGCCCAGATAGAAGAATGACAGGGAGGTGGCCCAGGGGACAAATGGGGGGACATGAAACAGCCAGTGGCCGTGGGGCTGGGTAGATGCCAGAGGCATTCGGGAAGCCAGACCCTCAGGGCCTGGGCTGGAAGTGAGGAAGAGGGAGGTCAGGCAGGTGCCCAGGTTTGGAGAGCACTTGGGACTGTGGTGTCCAGCTCTGAGCTAGGGACACAGGACGGGGAACAAAAGAAGATGTGTCGAGCTTTGTTTATATTTGAGCCACCTCGGGGGACGCATGACAGGTGGGGCTCAGGAGGCATCCGTGTCCACAGTCTGGAGCTCAGGAGACTGGGGAAGGAGGCGGGGATCTGAGTGCCGTTTGTGGACACATGAGCGTGATGTCACCGAGGTTCCTGGAGGTGTTCACACGTCAGCCGGACATGGCGTTGGCGTGCCCTCGGATGAAAGCACGTGCCTCCTTGCCCTTTCCAGCCCCTGGCTTCCAGCCTGCCTGACCACTTGTAGGGCCTGAGACCAAGACAGCACACGTGAGGGGTGACGAACCACATAAGGGACCTCATACACAGGGACTGTGGCCCAAAGGAGCCCTGTACGGGGTGGACAGCCCAGGGATCCAGCCACAGCCTGGGTGGCGGGGTGGGCATCCGCTTTGCAGGTGAGGAAACCTTGCCCTGTGCTTATGAGCAAGTTCTCTGCTGACTGTTGGGGAGACTAGAGATTTATATCCAATCAGGCACCCTGGGCATGTCTCCAGTTTGCAATGAAATAATCTTAAGTGTCAAGAAAAGCACTTCCTGGGTTAAAGGAAGTTGGGGAGGACCCACCCTTGGGCCCACCTGGGGTTTCTGGGTGGCATCTAAGAAGCAGCTGCTGCGGGTCTCTGTGGCCACGGGCCCCCCTGCTACCTGCCCAGATGCTCTGGCAGCCTGGGCTCGCTCTCCGCCTCTCTCCTGGGACTCTGGAAGGAAGCCTGTCTAATTAGCCACCAAGAGTGTCTGACAGGCAGTGGGCTTGGCAGAGAGCAGCCAGCACAAGGGAGCCACAGCCCTAAATAAACAGAGTCCATCTGGTAAACAGTTTTGCTGCCACCTCAGGGGCCCAGGTGGTCAAGCAGGACACTGGCCTTGTAGCTTCCTCTGCTCTACCTGCTGGGGGCGCAACCCGGGCAGGAAGACAGGCTGGGCCAAGGCCTGGAGACATGACCACGTGTCAGAGAACGATTTTAGTCTGAGAGCTTCACTTCTGATAAGTCACAACTTACCATGCCACGGAAATGTTCAGCCTTGACCTTGACAGGCCCAGGCTGCTGACAGTTTGCATGTGGATGGAGCTTTGGGAGAGATGAAGGTGCTTATACCAAAGCACTTCCGGTGGGACAATGGAAGGAAGAAGGAACGTGCCTGGAGTGTGGGAAGGAGAGATGCGAGTGTTTCTGGGGTTGGACACCCTCACAAAGGCTGCAGGTGAAGCAGCCTCAACATTGATGTTCCTCGGTTGCTCGTGGTCGCTCCGCGAACCAACAGGGCTGGGCCTTGCTCCCAGGTCACCAGACTCCACAGGGAGCCTTCCTGCCCTTCATTATGGGGGTCAGCCAGAGGGAGGGGCCTGGAGACTGAACCACGAGAGTAACCCGCCAGCTGTAGTTTGGGTGTGTTAGCCTCCAGTGCTTTCCATACTGACTTTGAAGCAACTTCCCCCAAACTGAAAGAGGCCGTATTTCCTTGTCCATCCTCTGCCCTCCTCCCTCGCTCCCTCCCTTGTTCTATGCCCATCTACACTTCGGCTGAGGAAGGCCGAAATCTGAGATGCCCTCTGATGACCTATGACCTTCTAGAATTCTCCCTTCTCGAGTGTGGGTGGAGCCTGTGAATCTGACAGCATAGTCACTCTTGGGATTAGGTTGCATTACATGGCACTGTTGACTTTAAGACAGGGAGATCACCTGGGTGAGCCTGACCTAATCAGGTGATCCCTTGCACGGACTGGGCTCTTTCTGGAGAGGGGGATTCGGCACAGGAGAGATCTGAAGCATGAGGAGGATCGGGAGGAGACCCCATAGTGAGGAACTATGGGTGGCCCCTAGGAACTGAGAGTGGCCCAGGCCCCAGGTTAATAGCCAGCAGGAGGGTTGGGGGCGGGATTTAGCTTGACACCTGCAAGGTGCAGCTGAATTCTGCCAACTGCTGTGTGAGCTTGCAAGAGGATCCTGAGCTCCAGAAAGGAATGCAGCCCAGCGGACACATGGGTTTCAGCCTGTGGGCCCTGAGCAGAGCTCAGTTTGGCTGTGCCCAGGCTTCTGACCTGCAGAAGTTGTCAGGTAACACACTCTTGCTGTTTTAAGCTGCTAAATTTGCAGTCATTTGTTACATAGCAATAGAAAATGAAAGTACCACTTCTTCCCAATTTGGAGGAAGTTTTATTTATTTTTTTCCTCCTTAAATGCATAAGTGGCAGCAGCAGCAACAGTCCTGAACATCCGAAATCTTGTCAGGGTAGGTCCAGGGCTTTGAAGTTCAAGGATGAAACAGCAAGCTGAGCACTGTTCACACATGTTCGTGTGCTCCTCCCAGGTCTCCAGAGGCTGCGTTTGGAGGCTGAGAGGGAGGGCAGCAGGGATTTCAAGCTGCATGAACACTGGTTAGGTACTCTGGAAAACGGGGAGAAAAATGTATTCTGTTCTGCTAGTTGGAAGATTACATTAAATTCAGAGCCCAAATCTTTAGGGAGGGAAAGAGACAAATTGAACTGCTACTGGGAGCTGGCACCAGGCTGCCAGGGGGCTGAAGTCTACCCGTTAAAAAGGATGTTTGTAAGAAAGGAGGATGTTTTCACTAGGGAAGGATAGCTTGGGGTGGGGGGCGTGGCCTTGATCTTTGAGTCGCTGAACGTGGTACACCAGCGGGTGTTCTCAGCCCGGAGCGGATGGAGTGCTTTGGGGGAGAGAGTGCTTTAGCAGGCTCCCTATCCAAGAGGTGTTCCAGAGACAGAGAATTTAAGTTTCACATGGGAGGCTGGATGACGGGGTGGTTTAGTCACATCAGAACCACCAGGGGAGCTTAGAAATGCAGATTTGCTGGGTCTGGGGTGGAGCCTGACAATCTGCATTTTTCTTTTGAAAAACCTTAACGAAACTGCTGGTTTGGGGGTAACCGAAGGAAATATAAAACAGAGAATAACTTGCAAGTGCATCTCGAGGAGGATGTGTCTTCTGCCCAGAGCCCCACAGATCCCAGGGGCCCATGGGGTCCTGTACAGGCTCCCCCTTCCTCACCCTCACCTGCCCCACCTGTCAGGGCTGTTCTCCCCCCCAGAAGGACCCCAAATGCAGCTCGTTTTGGACCCCACACCCCCTCGAGAAAGCTTGGCCTCAGCTTCGTTTAAATTCCTCCAAAGCAGTCCTGAGACAAGGACTTGGTGCTGGTGGCTTATTTGGGAGGTGGTCCCAGGAAGTACAGTGAGAGGGGAAGCGAGGCAGGGAAGGGGTAAAAGCCAATAAAAAGTGCTTTAGCGAACAGTTCACTTCCTGTGGGCAGTTGGGGCTCACTCCTGTTGGGGACCCTCTGAGGGACGGTGAGGAGCACATCTCAGGACGGTCCAGCAAGGACGAGGGCAGGGGGAAGCTGGGGGATGTTCTCACGGTGCCCACCCCGACTGGATGAGGCTGCCTTGCTCACCGTCCCTGTGACGGGAAACCGCCTGCTGACTAAGAAACGGTGAGAACAACACCGAGGCCGAGTTCAGTACATTTCCTCCTCAACCCCCATCACACTGCCGCTGATGTCCCAACTTACAGACGGGCAACTCAACAGCAGACCCGTGGACAGAGTCACCCAAGGTCAGCACAGCTGGTAGACGGCAGACGCCCACCCGGCGCTGTCTGATCCCAACGTTGTTTCACGTCCCGGGACTCCCGAAAGTCTGGTGGCAGAGGACAAGATCATTTTTGGTGCTAAGCGGATGAAGAGTGAAATGTAATTTGTTTCAGATTTATTTAAAGGCATAGTGGAGTAAATATATAAACTATATCGAACCAGTGATTTCATGGCTGTTATTTCTTAGGAGGAGGAGACTTTTTTTTTCCCCAACAAGTAAGTGGATTGAGAGTTAAAGGGAAAGATGAAATAAGTAATGGGAAAGCCGGACTGTGCGGAGCATGAGTGAAGGACGGAGGGGACGCGCTGCCCTGGGCTGGCCAGGTTGCATCTCTCGTGTAGAGCTCGAGAGAACCGGGTTTGATCTTTGGGGAGAAACCGAGTCTTGGGGCCGGAGGGGGAGCCCTGCGCACTTTCCACGGAGCCGAGCTCTGCCCAGGGGCCTCTCGCTCTCTCTCCCCCATAACACACTAAAGGCCTTAAGTTTCTGGAAACCTGAGGTGTGCGAAAACAAGGAGAGGGAACAGCGGGAGCCCTTCTGACTGGGGAGCAGCCTCGAGGAAGGCCCCTCAGCGCGTTTTTTTCTCTGGCCAATACCGGACCCACTGTTCCCAATTTTGATTCCTGGGGAAAAATGTTTCACGTTCTAAAAACACAAATATTTATTTTCTTTTCTCAATGTATATGCTGAACTTCCAGGTCTGCTTCCCCGCAAGCCGTTGCTCTCGCTGTGGAATGTTAAAGCTGCCCCCTTTTTGGGGGGTGGGGATCCATCTCTGTTCCTGAAAACTTACCTGCAGCATGTTTCCGTGGCTCCGCTAATGAGCAGAGAAGTGACCCAGAAAAGGCGCCTGTGTTCCTCTGAGGAGTCCATAGGACTGCCATTCAGAGCCGGAGCTGAAAGAGCCGTTTCATGGGCCCGGCTGCCGCCCTGGCCAAGGGAGCGTTGTGCCCTCAGCCCTGGACACAGCCCTGTCCGCCGGGCAGAGGGGGCAGTTGGCGAGGGGACTGGAGCTCACGTTCTCCTCGTCCACCTTCAGCAGGGCCACAGGGAGAGCACGCCGCCTCTGTCACTGTCGGTCACCACTGCTGCCTCCGTCTGACCCTTCATCACTAGTTCTTTCTTTTAGTTCATTTCTTCATTTGCACACCATGTGCCCTGCTCCAGGCAGCATGCTGTGTCCTGGAGATGCAGTGGTGACCAAGGCAGGCGAGACCCCTGCTCGGAGGGAGCTGACCCCTGCTTGGGGGGAGGCAGGTACTGCACTGATAACACAGTTTGGGGAAGTCTTAAGTACCACAGTCATCGCGCCTGCAGTCAGCTCTGGGGAAGAGAGTTAGACTTAAAATGTGCAGAGAGAAAGGAAGCCAGCGGCCTTCTGGTCTGGGGAGTTGGGAGGGCTGTGAGCTATGGGAACAGTTGAAATGTAAATGGGGGAGTCGGAGGGAAATGCTTTCAATTTCCTTGCTCTCTAAAACTGGGGCAAAGGGGACTGAGACCTGAGTTCCAGGCTTGGCGTAGCCTCGAAACAGGCTGAGTGGCTTCAGACAAGTCACAGACTTCTTTGGGCCTCAGTTTCCTCATCTGACAAATGGGCTAATAGACTCGGATCTGCTGCCATCACTCAGGTTTGTTGGAAGAACAAAAGAGTAGTGATAAAGTGAGTGACCGCCACTATTGATGAAGGCCGTGAGAGAGTTGGTGGGGTCAGCTGTGCCTAGCAATCATTTCACAGAAAATGTCTGTATATTTCCTTTTATCACGGCACAATTTACATAGAGTGAAGTGCGCAGGTCTTAAGTGGTAACGATGCTACCCCCTGGGAAAATGATAGTTCGTTGGCCCCCATCTCCACTTCTGTACTGTCATCGCCTCCTTTCACGGTCCCAGTGAGGCGGGCAGGCCAGGCACTGCCACTCCCATGGCATGATAACAAGTCAAGGCTCAGAGAGGTTAAGTCACCAGCTCCAGGGCACACAGCTGGTCAATAGCAGAAGTGGATTTGACTCCGGGTCACTCAGGTGGCCAAGCCCATGCTCCTTTTGCTTTATCCCGTTGACTACTGGACCTTGATGCAGCTCCAGGGACCATTCCAGGTTATGTTCCTTTACTGACAAGCCTTTATTTTTGTCTCCTCCATGCAAGGCTCTGGGCTGGGCCTGCATGCAGAGATGAATCAGCCAAATTCTTGCCCACTCATGGATGAGACAGACAATACACGGGAGCACAGAGACGGGGCATAACCCAAGGTTGTGGGGAAGAGGTGGGCATGGAGAAGGCACTGACCTGGGGCCCTATCCTGGCAATGCCACTTCTCAGCTGTGTGACTTCAGACAAGTTACTTCACCTCTCTGTTTTTCAGTTCCTCATCTGGGAAGTGAGGGTGATAATACTAGCTGCCTCACAGAGTTGTCGAGAGAATTAAATGAGATAGTTCATATACTTCTGTTCCTCTAATCAACTCTAGGAGGTAGGTGCTGTTAGCATCCCATTTTCAGATGAGGAATTGGAGATGAAGTGACTGGCCTGTGGTCACACAGGTGGTATGTGGCAAATCCAGCTAACCTGGTCCAAGTCTGTGCTCTTAGCTGCCTTCTCCACTGCCGGGCACGTGCCAAGTGCTAATGTACACGCTGCTCCAATTATGATCTTGAAAGATTCGGTTTGGCAGAGTGAGTGCCATGAAAAGCATTCTGGGCAGGTTGCCCTGTACGTGTGAAGACTTGGAAGAGAACTCTGAGAGTCCAGGTGTAGCTGGAGAGCAGGGCTTGCATGGAGGGGCAGGGGACAGTCGAGGTGGAAAAGGGGAAGTGTGTGCAATGAGAAACTGGGGTGGAAATTGCAGGTAAGAAGAATCTGGGTGTGGGATGAGGGTGCAGGGCAGGGCTGGGGCGTGAGGCTGTGGAACTGTTTCCCTGGCCCTAGAGTCGCAGCTTCAGGGCAGTACAGGTTCCGGCCCCTGGGGGAGACGCCCTCCACCCTGCAGCTGCAAGCTCTGGTTGCTTCTGGAGGCAAAGGAGCCCTTGTGGTTGGAGGGGCCTCTCCAGCCCAGGCCAGGCAGCTTACTCCCTTTCCCGGCTTCCTCCCTTCCCTCTCTGGAGGGAGGAACACACACACACACACAAACACACCTCCATTTAGTGGGGCCCCACCCCCCACACAAGGAGGCAAGGGGCAGGGCAGGGCCTCCTGGCTGGAAGGCTGGGCAGCAAGGTTGATAAGACCAGGAGCCTACTGCCCTCCACCACTGTGCCGGCTGCTGCCCGTGCTGCTAGGACCATGAGGGTCATCTCTGGTGCCAGCCTCGTGCTCTGCGGTCTGCTGCTGCTACTCCTGGTCCCACGCACACTTGGCCTCGCCCCCCAGCCCAGAGGTGAGGGGGCCTATGTAAGGTGGGGGACAACGGAGGAGCGGCCACAGCCTGGAGGGCTAGGCACTGAGTCGGGCAGAGATTAAATGGGATCCGAGATGAGGAGAGGGGCCGGGAGGTGGGGTGGCCAGCAGGCTAGCACAGGAGCAGACAGACATGGTGACACTCTTAAGAGCCAGGGCTGGGGTGGTCCTCAGTCTGTTCTGTCAGCGGACATGAGCAAGCTACTCTTTGGAGCCCCGGCACCTTTCCTGGGGTTTCTCAGCCCCGGGCTGTCCTCAGGGACCATTCATGCTGCAGGGACTGCTGTCTCTTGGGTCGCTGAGGGCAGGAGCTCCACAGAGAGCAGCTGAGGTCTGGAGCTGCACCAAGCCTAGTGCTGAGCTCATGGTTCTGTGATGAGCGTACCGCTGGGGTGGGGGAGGTGGGGATGGGTGAGACCCCGTTTCTGCTCACCAGGCCTTGGGCTCCCTGCGTGCTGTGCCACTCCCAGTTTCAGCCTTGGGTACTGAATTCTCAAACGCCCAGCTCTTCCTGTACAGACGGGGAAACTGAGGCTGGAGAGGGGACCTATGACCACACAGTGAGAGAGCCCCAGAGCCTCCTGGCTCTTGATTCACTGCTCTACATTGTGGCCATTTCCCTCTCTCTTTGGGCCTCAATTTACCCATTTTTTTTGTGCCCTTAGCTAGTGGGGACCAAGGAGTGGCTGCAAGGTCATTTCTAAGGTCCGTTGAGTAACTCCAGTGCCTGGGTTTAGGGTACGGTGTCTGGTAGCTGGGCGAGCTGAGCAGATGTGCCGGTTCCTGCGTCTTCCTGCACCCTTCTTCGGGACAGGCAGCTCAGTTCAGATTCAGTTCACTCTGGACTGAGCCCTGCTGGCCACAGGCCCAGGCCAGTGACTTCAACAAGCAGTAGCCTTCCTCCCCACTGAGCAGGTGAAACGGAAGCTCCCAAAGGTACAGGGACCTGCTCAGGGCCACTGGGTGCCTGAGCCACGATTTGAAGCCCCCTCTACCTCACTCCAGTTCCAAGCACTTCCCAGCACGTGGTGTTGCCTCCCAGGGTATCTGGAAAGACATCTTTCATTGGGGTTTTGTCTTGGGAGCCTACCTGGACAGCCTGCCAAGGCAGCTACTAGAAATTTCTGCCCCTTCCCCCTGCCCTTGGACACCAGGCAGCAGGCCCTGCCAGCCTCAGGAGACTGGGTCCACTTTGCTGATTTGTTTTGATGTTCGGATGAAAGAGGCCGTGTTGACAGGCACTGTGCTCGGCCTCAGGTGGGTCCACCCTGCAGGGCCCACCCTCAGGGCCCGGCTTCCCAGTCTGGAGAAACAGCTGACCCTTGTTTACGGAGCGACTCTGGGCTCAGACCTGAGAAGTGGGTTGGAAAGGCCACCCTCCCCTTTGGCGCTCCCTGAACACCCACTGCATGCCCTGCCTCGTGAGGAGGGCACCTTGCGTGCGCGTTTTCTCACCCTCAGAGGATCCTGTGAGGATGGGGTAATCAGCTCATTGTACAGACGAGAAAACTGAGGCTCAGAGAGATGAGGTGAGTTACCCGAGGCCAGAATTTGAGCCTCTCCTTCCCAGGAGGTGAGCTGTGGGGTCTTGAGCAAGTTGCTTGGCAGAGGCCCACACGCTAGCAAAGGCTCCAGTCCAGTCTGCTCTGCCTGAGGCCTCAGGTCTGGACCTAAGTAGCCCTGATGCTCTGCTCCTCTGTCTGAGTGCATTGGCCCGGCCTCCCGACCTCTGTCCCCTGCTCTTTGTCATCTCCCTCCTTCCCCTCCCAGGGCACCTCTGCCGAACCCGGCCCACGGACCTGGTGTTTGTTGTGGATAGCTCGCGCAGCGTGCGGCCCGTGGAGTTTGAGAAGGTGAAGGTGTTCCTGTCGCAGGTCATCGAGTCGCTAAACGTGGGGCCCAACGCCACCCGGGTGGGTGTGGTCAACTACGCCAGCTCCGTGAAGCAGGAGTTCCCGCTGCGGGCCCACCTTTCCAAGGCTGCGCTGCTTCAGGCCGTGCGCCGCATCCGGCCGCTGTCCACGGGCACCATGACTGGTCTGGCCATCCAGTTTGCCATCACCAAGGCCCTGAGTGATGCTGAGGGTGGCCGCGCCAACTCCCCCGACATCAGCAAGGTACGTGCCCCCTCCCCCCTGCTGGGGTCCAGCTGTTTGCAGGCTCCCACTGGTGCTGAGAGCTCTGCTGGCATAGATGGAGTTCTCCCCACACCCCTCCGAGGTGGCAGTTTACAGATGGGGAGCAGACCCAACCAAGAGGGGTGGCAGAGCTGAGCCCCTCTTTCCCCATCCTTCTGACCCCTGGTGAGCATGGGATTATTTGTTTAGTTGACCTTGGCTTCCCAGCCAGTACCTCTCCTGGAAGACAGAGTGAGAGAGTTCCGATGCTTACGTGACGGGTAAGGGCGTGGACACTGCCACCAGCCTGTATAGGTTCAAGTCTCTGCTCCACCGCACTAGCCTCTGAGTTACTTCATCTTATGTACCTCAGTTTCCTCACCTATAAAACGGGAGTAGCATAACGCTTTCTCAAGGGGCTCTCAGGAGGGCTAAATGAATTCATAAGCACAAAGTTCTCAGAAGCCCCATATAAGTATCAGCTATTAAAAAATACGAGCCTTAGAGCAGGGGTCCCCAACCCCCCGGGGTTATGGACTGACTGGTCTGTGGCCTGTTAGGAACTGGGATACACAGCAGGAGGTGAGCAGTGGGCTGGCGAGAGAGGGAAGCTCCTTCCGTATTTACAGCGGCCCCCCATCGCTCACATCACTGCCTGAGCTCCGCCTCCTGTCAGGTCAGCCGCATCAGATCCTCGTAGGAGTGAACCCCACTGTGAACCGCACACGTGAGGGATCTAGGGTGCACGCTCCTCGTGAGAATCTAACGCCTGGTGGTCTGAGGTGGAGCTGCAGCTGAGATGCCGGTGCTGGGGAGCAGCTGCAAATACGGACTATCATTAGCAGAGAGGTCTGACTGCACCAAGAACACCCCGAAACCATACCGCCCCCCACTCCCCAGGTCTGCAGAATAGTCGTCTTCCACGAAACCAGTCCCTGGTGCCGAAAAAGTCAGGACTGCTGTCTTAGAGGGGAGGGGCTCAGGAAAATGAGGCGATGTTCCCCAGACCCACAATCGGCGAGGGCTCCAAGCAGCGTGCTGAGCGTTTTCACAGACCTGCACCCACGTGACATTTTCAGGACTTGGCCCAGGGCCTGTGAGTCCAGACAGGTGTCCTCTCCCCTGCTGGTCCTGCACGGGCTCCGGCACCTTCCCATCCTGACTGCCCTGATTGGACTGAGGACTTGCCCTCTGCCTGCCTGGGGCCCCAGCCCAGGGAGGCACTCTTTCTCACCCCCTCGTGCACCCCTTCTCTGGCATGCAGTGGGCAACCCAGACATGAGTGTCGAATGAACACAGTGCTGTTCAGAGGTGGTGTCTCCACTTTACAGAGGAGGAATCTGAAGCCCAGGGAGCTTAAGCACGGTGCCCAGCAAACAAGTGGCAGAAGTGCTCCCAGACAGCAGCATATAACCCCAGTCATCATGGTCCTCAAAGAAATGGCACATCGGGCAGCCTGTTGGTCTTATTGTGTGGGGATCAGTTACAAGTTTTGACATGAGGTTGATGGTCACGGAGACTGGGAGGATGTGGTGGCCCCGGGCGATCCTTATGGAGAGAGGTGAAGGGGGTGGTGGAGACATGTGCAGTTAACCGTTTCACCCCCACCAGCTTGGGCCAGTGGCCTGGGGTGGGCAAGTAAGGAGAGTTCCTCCACTAGTTGGAACAGAGACAGAGGTCTGGGGGAGCTGGTACCAGACATTAGGGGTTCAGCCTAGAATTTACCTAATGGGAAGTCCTTCAAGGTGGATTGAAAGTCCCAAAACTGGGTTACAGGGGGACTGGAGGAGACTGGACCTCAGAGGAAGGCATGTGGCAGTGAGTAGTCTCAATTGGGTTGTCAGTGCGAGGAGCCCTGCCTCGGGAGGGGAAGAGATTGTGCAAGCTCACTCGCCAGGGGACCAGGGCAATGACACCGCAAATAACAGTTCCCCTTCCTGGCTTCTTACTCTGAATCATCTCACTTGAACCTCACCAGAACCCCCTTCCTAGATGAAGAAACGGGAGGGTCAGAGGTGAGCTGTAACTTGTGGGGTTGCATTTCTAACCCGGGCCTTTCTAAACCACACAGGCCAGGAGTGGGGACCCAGGAATCAGAAGCAGATCCAGGTCAGAGGCAGAGAAGCAGCCCAGGGGGCTGGATGCCAAGTTCTAGACTCCAGTAGAGCTGTGAGGATCCAGCTGCAGGGCAGGCTCAGGCACGGGGTGATGAAGGCCAGGCTCAGCGCCAGCGTCCCCTCCTGTCTCCCTTTCCGGGGTGCAGAACAGGGGAGCCTTATGGGAGGACAGCAGACAGTCGTTTCCTCTGTGGAAAGGACAAGTAGCATCTGGGAATGGAGAGAGAAAAGGTGGCATCTATTGGGGACTGGATCCCTTTCTCTGCCGCCCTCTGGTGGCCAAAATGAAGAACTGCACGGTGTTGGGTACATTTGCTTGGCCACTAGTCAGAGGCCCGGTCTGGGCGGGGGAAGCCGTGGCGTTGTCCTCTATCTGCCTGAAGCAGGAGATATCCAGAAGCCCCTCAGATGGGAGAACACCTCAGCCTTGTCTCTTTCAGTCAGAGGAAACCTGTCTTCTCTTCCTCTAGCCTTTTTCTCTTCCCTGGGGCAGAACCCTGGCAGGGAGTTAGATTCACCTGCAACCAACTAGCCTCAGTCACCTCTTCTGCCAGCGGTCCCAGGGCTTACTGGAGGGCTAAGCGCCGCGAGGAGGGGCCGTTCCTCACACGCTTCCCCGTGTGCGGCAGGTGGTTATCGTGGTGACAGACGGGAGGCCCCAAGACAGCGTGCAGGATGTGTCTGCGCGGGCCCGGGCCAGCGGCATCGAGCTTTTCGCCATTGGCGTGGGCCGCGTGGACAAGGCCACGTTGCGCCAGATCGCCAGCGAGCCGCAGGAGGAGCACGTGGACTACGTGGAGAGCTACAGCGTCATCGAGAAACTGTCCAAGAAGTTCCAGGAGGCCTTCTGCTGTGCGCGGGGCGGGGCCAGGCGGGCAGTGGCCTATAAGGGCAGGGACTGAGATAGAGCTAGGATCTGGGGCGGGGCCGGGGCTGGCGGGGGTAAGGGGAGGCTGATCCGGGAGCGGATCCCCAGCCCGGGCTGAAGGGAGTTGGGGAAAGGCGATCTAAGATCCCTTTTATGTGGCAGGGTCCTGGTAGGGACCTAGGAGAGGCGGGAATCCAGTAAAGAGAGGGCCTGGACAAAAAACCTGTGCGTGTTTGGATGTTGGTGGGAGGGGTTAGGTGCTAAAATGTTCTCTTGATGCAGGAGGGTCTGAGGGGCTTGGGCACTGGGCAGGAGAAGGCTTGGAGTCCTTTGAAGAGGGGAGGTGGGCTTTTGGGCAGTCTTAGGGACATGACCAATCAGAGGGGCGGGGTCTCGAGTAGGATGGGGCGGGGCCAGGGCAAGGACTTTTCCCCCATTTGTAAAATGGGTCTGAGAAGACCATGCACGTTATTGTGAGAATTCCATGAAGTAACGCATGGCATAGCGCTCAATAGGTGGCATTTAACAAATACTTGTCGAAAGTCTTGTGCATGCTGTGCTCTTCGTGGCAAGTGCTGTTTTAGATGCTTGGAATACAGCAGTGAACAGAATGGAACAAAAAAACCTACCGCCCCTGTGGCCTTCACCTTTTCAGCAGGAAGTTTTAGTTTTATCATCAGCATTATCACCTTCCTCAGGGATGTCAGCCCTGGCACAGTCATTCCAGCATCGGGATGAGGCTCTGGGGCTTGGGCCTCAGCAGTTGAGAGTCTCAGTTCCCCTGAGTGAGGATCCATCCTGGCTGAGATGTTAGAGGCTCTGTGGCTGAGATTTTGAGTTTCCTCTTGTCCCCACAGTGGTGTCAGACCTGTGTGCCACAGGAGACCATGACTGTGAGCAGGTGTGCATCAGCTCCCCGGGCTCCTACACCTGTGCCTGCCGCGAGGGCTTCACCTTGAACAGTGATGGCAAGACTTGCAATGGTCAGTGAGGCTGGACACAGGCAGCCATGGGGAGGGTGGTCAGTGGGGCTGGACACAGGCAGCCATGGGGAGGGTGAGTCAGGGAGGGGATGGGGCCTCAGCTACTTCCCTCGGAGCCTTCCCACACTTTGCCTCTGGGCCATTCTGCAAAGGTGATAGATTCCTTCTAGGGTTTGATGTCAGCCAAAAATTCTCTTCTGATTTTCCCTTTTTGACACAGTGGGTGGTGGGTTTAGTGTGGTGGAAGGAGTCACATAGTCTTGAGTTCAAATCTTGGTGCCACTACCTCTGAGCCTTGTGATCTTTCAGTTTTCAATGCTGTAAAACAGGGCAAGAACTTTGGCTTTATAGAGAGAGCTCTGAGGACAAGATAGGGTGAACCTCAGCGCAGAGAGAGGTGTGTGGAAGGTGCCCAGCCGGTGTTCAGAGGGATAACTGCCTTTCAGCTTCATCTCCTTGCCTTTTCACACTCCCCAGTCTGCAGCGGTGGTGGGGGCAGTTCGGCCACTGACCTGGTCTTTCTCATCGATGGATCCAAGAGTGTGCGGCCAGAGAATTTTGAGCTGGTGAAGAAGTTCATCAACCAGATCGTGGACACGCTGGACGTGTCAGACAAGTTGGCGCAGGTGGGGCTGGTGCAGTACTCGAGCTCTGTGCGCCAGGAGTTCCCGCTCGGCCGCTTCCACACCAAGAAGGACATCAAGGCGGCCGTGCGGAACATGTCCTACATGGAGAAGGGCACCATGACCGGGGCGGCCCTCAAGTACCTCATCGACAACTCCTTCACTGTGTCCAGTGGGGCTCGGCCTGGCGCCCAGAAGGTGGGCATCGTTTTCACCGATGGCCGGAGCCAGGACTACATCAACGACGCTGCCAAGAAGGCCAAGGACCTTGGTAGGTGCTCCCTCCTGGACCCTGAGTAGCGGTGATGACCCGGGGTACATGGCAAAGCCCAACTGTAATTTATCTTAGTGTCTATTCTGATCAGTACCTGCAACCCAGCTTTAAATCTGAATGAGAAAAGATTGGTTCATCTATGTCTTTCTGATACGGGTGACAAAACTGAGGCCCCAGAAAAGTATGTGGCTTGTTTTGATGGCCTTTAGTAAGAGGAACTTTTCCAGTTGAATGTCCCCAAGGACATACCAACTGTTGGAAGGCAGCTGTTACCCACTTTGGGATAAACCCGAGCCTTAGTTTCAGTATCGATTAAGTGAGGATAAGAATAACCACTGGATGATGGTTATAGAGTTAAATGAGATTACAAAGCTCCCAGCGTAGTTAGTGCAGGTCTGCACAGAGCAGTATCTCAATAAATGTTGATTTCCTCAATGTCTTTGTCCCAGGCGTTGTGCCTGCAATTCCAGCAGTTGCCACCAGGGGGTATCTGGGGTTGATTTCCTGGGCATCCTGCAGGTGGCTGAGCCATTGCTGCTTGTCCCCATCGCCATCCTTGCTTGTCTTGGCTTTCTTGGCAGGCTTTAAGATGTTCGCGGTGGGCGTGGGCAATGCCGTGGAGGACGAGCTGAGGGAGATCGCCTCTGAGCCCGTGGCAGAGCACTACTTCTACACGGCTGACTTCAAGACCATCAACCAGATTGGCATGAAGTTGCAGAAGAAGATCTGCGTGGGTCAGTGAGGCCAGGGCTGGCCTGGGTGGGAGGGGGAGGTGGGGCTCTGGGGGTGGGGCAGGGAGCCGTCCTGGAGCTGGACGTGGGTGGGGAGAAGCGGGAGCTGGGGTGGCACCACGAGTTGGCAGAAGCAGGAGGGGGGCTGGCCAGCAACTCTAACTACCAGCACACGTGTATTTTCTAACGCTCATTACGTGAATGACACTGTCCTCAGTGCTCTCCAAGGATTAAATCATTCAATTCTATTTGGTAGGAACATTTTTATCCCCACTTCACAGACAGGAACACAGGGGTAGAACAACTGTTAATAACCAGAGAAGCTGGGATTTGAATTCTGGTTACTGGAGCCCTTTATCAGGGCTCTGGGCGATCAGGAAGACATTCAGAGGTCACCCTCCATCACTCCCAGAGCTGTGTCTCAGGAATTCTATGTATCTCGGCCCCCTCAGGTGGTCTAGGCCACACACTTCCCCTAGACTCCCCTCCCTAGTCCTGGCTCTGGGCACTGACTACTCTGTCTCCCTGCCTGGCAACCACTAACCATGACCTTGTCTTTCTCTACTTCCGGTCCACTCCAGAGGAAGATCCGTGTGACTGTGAGTCCATTGTGAAATTCCAGGCCAAAGTGGAGGGGCTGCTGCAGGCCTTGACCAAGAAACATATCTTTTTCCAGAGGCCGACACAGGGAAGGGGAGGGGCCAGGGGCTGGGTCCAGGGTCCAGGGCATTGTGGGGAGAGGAGAGGGGGCCATGCTGCTTTGTGTGGTGGGGCTGGGGCGGGCTCCTCTTTCCCTGCTTCCTGCTGAAGACTGGCTGGGTTCTGGCCAGATAGGCTGACACCAGCTTTGATACCGACCCCGTCAAAAGTAGTGGCTTCTAGAGGGTAAACAGAGAAACTGAGGCAGAGTTCAAGATCTAGAGACAGATACTCTGAGTCCTGGACACATTTCGGAAAACAGGGTGCCTGTGGACACATTTCTTCTCAGGCTCTTGGTGACATGACCAACACCAGCTCCCGCTCAGATGGGGCTGGGCCTCGATCAGCTCCCCAGCCTGGTCAGGACTAGGTGGGGGACCCCGCAGGCCAAAACCTGCACCTGGGCAGGCCTGGGCGTTGGGGGCCATCGTACTGGCTGTGCTTTGGAGAGCACCGCCCTGAGAGCGGTAGACGGGTAAGGTTGGACATGGGGGGGGATCACATGCTGTAGTGGGGGGGGTGGTGCTGAGAGAAAGCCCTGAGAGGGGCACTAGGCAGGAAACAGGAAGCGGGCAGGAAGCGGGCCCTGGGTGCGGGGGGGGGGGGGGGGGCACGCCCTCACTCCCTTCTCTGTCAGCCTGCGCCTCTCCTTAACTCCCCGCCCACTGGAGGCTGTGAGTAAGCGGCTGGCCATCATGGAGAACAGGATCGTCTAAGGCCGCTGGTCCCTGCTGTGGCATCCCCATCTCGCAGCCCCAAGCACAGCTCACAAGGTCCTGCGTGTGTCCCCTAGAGCCCTGAGTTTAGTCTAGCTTTGTCCTTTAGTGAGGGATGTGTGGGAGGGCCAGGCCCCTGGGGCGGCACCAGGCCTCTCCTTCTCTCACCTTCGAGCCCTGCTCAGGGGAGTGTGTGTTGAGTGTATCTGCTGGGAGGGCGTGGTGTCTGTGAACATGGGTGTGAGTGTGTGTGCATGTGTATGCCCGAGGGCCAGGGCGTGTCTGGGAGCAGTGCAAGCAAGCACACAAGCATGAGTGTAATTGGGACTGCGTTCGCATTTTTTAACCAAAAGCTTAATATATTTCTCTTTTTAGTTAACCCTTCACGACTGTGAGTGCTGTGAATCTTTTCTGAGTTCTCTCTACTCCTTTCTGAAAAACAATTAAAATGTGACTTAACTGAAGCACTGAGTGGCAGTTATGTTTTTTGGGGGGGGGCAGGGGAAAGGACGGATGAGGGGGACTGCTGGGTGGTGGCACTGGTGGGAACAGCGATGACAGCGATGGCTCCAAAACCCCGAACCTGCTGGCGTCCGTCCTGCCTTTCGGTGACACGTTTGTTCCCCCGTCTCATTCCATGCTGCCCGGAGCAGACCTGAGTCCTCTCTGTTCCGCAGGCGGGACAGCTGAGCGTCCCAGGGATGAAGTGGCTGGCTCCGCGCTGGGCCAGCTGCAGGGACAGGACTGTGTCCAGGACTCCAGGGCCTCAAAAGAAGGACACAGGGAAGAGGAGCTGTGGCTCCTGATCAAACTTCATTCATTGATTCATTGATTCATTGATTCCTTCATTGATTCATTCATATATGCAGACAAAGCACAGAGCATATACCCCATGTCAGACAGTGGGGAGGGGGCCATCTCTGATAGACACAGTCCCTGCTCTTACGGGACTCAGAGTTGAGCAAGGAGCCCTGCCACCCTCATGTAGCTGGAGGAAAAGACAGTGGGTTTAGGTTGTGCACGAGGAGTGCGTGTGTGAGAGAGAGGTGGCGGGAAGGGTCCCAGCCCAGGTGCCCGTGTCGGAGTCCTCTCTGTTGGTTCCTTGTGTTTCAGAAGCTTCACCCCACCCCCAACACAGACAGCTACAGCCCCCATCCCCCCAGGGACAGCACAAGGGAAAGACGGCTGACCCCCAGGTCCCCCCAACCCCACCAGGGTCTGCCAGCCTCTCCAGGGCCCCTCTGGATCGGCCCTGCTCTGGAATGTCAATGCCTCACCTCCCGGGGGGGGAGGAGCTTAGGTGATTTTCTGAACTCATCCTTGTTTAATGGAGCATTTTTAGTGTTACTACTAGACTCACACTTGAGAGCAGGTAAAAGGCTTTTACAAGAAGCTCGGAGCATCCTGGAAGATCTTCCTTAGAGGCAGTTCAAGGAGGCAGAACAACACTACCAGCAGCACTCAGGAGCCACAGTCTCCCAGCAGACAACCTCGCAGGAGCAATGCAGCGTCACATAACCACCCCGGACAGGGACCCGGCCACCGTCACCTGGGCTAGGGGTTTTTCTGCTGTCTGAGGAGACTCTGCCACACACCCCGGTGGTGGTGGCGGTGGCGGTTGCTCAGCCCACCCTTCCCTTCTTCTGAGACTGCCCCCCACCCTCACAGAGCTGGCCTCTGGGACTCAGCTGATTGCTTGGGTCAACCGGTAGACAGGCTGGGCAACTGGTGTCTCTCTTCTGGGAATTTGGATACAAGGTCCTTAGCTGCCTGGCTGCTGGTCCTGGAGCTGGGAGGTCTGCATTTTCCTCCAGGGCCACTGAAGGGTGGAGACTGGGGGCCCCCATCCTTGGGAGAGAAATGAGCAGCATGTGCTGGGTGGCTGGTGGCTTTCCAGTTGTCTGTTGCTGTGTGACAAACCACCGCAAAATGGACTGGCTCAGAGCAAGCCTCTGTTGTTGCCGCGACTCCGTGGGCTGCCTGGGCTCAGTGCCCACTCACAATTTGCGAGTGTTTGGGTCTCAGCCAGGCTGGGACGTCCAGCGTGACCCACTCACGTGACTGCGGCCTTCGTAGGGATGGCTGAGGGGCGGGGCCTCCCTCTCTCTCAATTTCTCTCCATGTAGTCTCAGGGCCTGACCTTCTCCATGTGGTCCCTCCAGCACGGGACCTGGACTCCTCACAGGGCAACTCAGGGCTCCCAAAAGCTTTTCAGGTCTGAAGCCCCCTCCCCCACTGTTGGCACTGAATTACTTTCATTGCATTTTATTGGGCAAAGAAGCTATAGGCCAGCCCAAATTCTAGGAATGGGGAGGTCAACTCCTCTTCTCCATGGGGGACAGTAACAAGGACTTTGTGGCCACTCTTCACTCACCACATGGGATCATTGCCTGGTTCCCCTCATGGGGCCACTCAATCGGACACCCAGGAAAACTTCTTAGCAAAGCTTAGCATGGCGGAGTCGGTTCCCGTTTCATGCCCCGTGACAGCCCCGACCTGCCTGTCCCCTTGCCTCCATTTCCTTCCACCTGTGTTGGTGGCCTTGGTGCCCTGGTTCTTGTCCTTCAATTCTGGGAAGTGACTGGACCAGTCCTGGGTTCCAGAAGCACTCCTCAGCAACTGGGCGATGTGCCAGGGCCTTTCACCTCCCTGTGGGAAAGAAATCCTGGTGCCGCCCTGTTGGGGGTTGCCGGGTGCAAACGAGATGGTGCGTGGGGAGCGGCAGCATGTTGCCACCCACAGGCTGCATCCAGGGTGCAGTTGGTGTCATGCTACCATCTGGACGGTGGCTTCTGGGCCTCAGGGACACGCCCACACCTGTCAGCTTCTTAGCACCTCCCTTGCATCCATCTGGCGCTGGTGTTCCTTGAGATGCTATGGCCACCTGGCCTCCAGAGGCTGGGCCACCTGGAGCCCCTGTTGCCTGCTGGGAGACCACCCTGAGTGTGCACCTCGGCTCTCTGCATGCCTTCTGCTCCTCAGCATGGGCCTCGGCCCACGGGCATCCTGTTAACGGTACCAGCCCCCAGCCGGAGGGTGCTGGGCAGGACCTCGATTCGGAAGGTGGTGTGAAACCACTGAAGAGGTTTAAGTAGGAAGTGTGTGACCAGAGTTTCTAATTATAAATGGGACTCATGTTCTTCCCACAGACACTCGGTGGGGTGTGAGGCAGGCTGTGCAGAGGCTTCAGCTGGGATGGGCAGGGCCAAACATCCTCATTTCTCACTGAGGGAGGTGTGGTGACTCTGAGCCCGGCCTGCTAGGTCCCGGGCAGGGTGACCGGCCAGCTGTTGGGGTGAGGCTGAGAGTCCTTGGGCTGGGTGCAAATCCTTCCTTGAGGGTCCTGATGAATCTTTACAGTGACCTTATGAGTTAGCAATGGTACCACCGTTTTACAAGTGATGGGACTTGTCTGAGTAAGTGGACGAGCCGGATCCCTAGGTTTACTTGAAGCTAAGGCCTTTCTTAACAGCAGCATGACCCTAGCTTTGCTCCCTGTGATCATGAATGACAATCCCTGGGCACACAGTAGGTGCTCAGCTGATCCCAACGTCCTCTCACTTCCCCCATCACCCTCCCAGGCAGTCAGCAGGCTGACAGTTCAGCAGAGGGTGGATCTGGTCCTGCAGGAGCCTGGAGCTGGACCCAGATGCCTGCGAGCAGAGGCGGCAGGCTGGGCCCCCAAAGGAGGGGCATATGGAGGCCAGGCAGGGAGTACAGACTCCCTGCTCGCCCCACCAAGCAAGCTGGTTGTGGAGAAGGCGTTGGACAGAGAGACTGATCAGAGCCCGGGGCCAGGGAGGGGACTGCAGCCCAGAGGCTGAGAACTGGTGGAGTTGAGGCTGTGGTTGTGTCCTCTGACCACCAGGCGCAGCTTGGTCCCCAGTCCAGGCTGAGCTGAACTGGGTTGGGATCTGGGGCCTCTGGGGCTGAGCTTCAGGCTTTTCCCTGAAAGCAACAAATGGAGGGAGCCTGTGCCTAGGACCCAGCCACGTGATGGGGGGAAGTTTCCAATATTCCTGCTGCAGGAACGAGGAATTCTGTGGCAGGAGGAAGAGGGGAAGATGCAGGTGGTGGGAGAAGCAGTGAGAGCAGCCACCTGGAGGCGGGTCCACAGGCACAGGAGCCAGAACGGGGCGAGTTAGGGCTCTTGGTTAAAGTGACAGGAAGTTCACAACAACCAGCTTAAGTACATGGAGGGAGTTGATGGGTCCCCCGACTGAAGGTACTGGGGCAGGCGGTGGGCTCTCTGTACTCCTGACCCTGATCTTCACCTTGACCTCACACCCAGGCAGGCCCTTCCCTCTGGACGGCCCACAGCTCCACACTTGCGCCCTGCCAGCTCTGAGGAAGGTGGAACCTGCATCTGGGTGTCTTTCATACCTAGACTCCTGTTGCTAACTCATCACAATTCTCCCTACAGCTACCCCCCGACCCCCACACCTTCTCCATATCGTTCCCTCACCTCCTCTGCTGTCGGTTTGATTCACAGAAGCTTATAAGCAAATCCCAGAAAGAAGGAAAGCCAGCATTTCCCTAGGGCAGCCAGTTTATTGGCAGAATGCACATTACTTTGTAATCGATTTTTTTTAATATAGATAAACAGTACTAAACTAATTAGGATTTTTTTTCTTTCTCTCCTCAGGTCTTGGATGACAATGGGAGTCTCTTGGCCCCCAGTGAATTGGTTACCGGGTTTCAATAAGGGGTTTGTATTTGCGATTACAATTCATTAATGGATTTACAAGAGAGGGAAGATGGCAAAGTCTGCTAAGGGGATTGTTCTGCACTTCTCCTCTTTTAATTACACGATTTTCTCCTGGACCAATGCGCTGTGAAAAATGGGTGTGTGGGGGGGTGTCCCAGCATGCCATCTGTTCCCTATGCAAATGAAATTAATATGGGAGGAGGCAGGAGCGGCTCAGAGGCTCCCTGCAGCCACCCCGGGGTGGGCCTGCCTCCTCTAGAAGCTGCTGCAGGACGCGTGGCCGAGCCCCCAGGGCTCAGTTGGCATCAGGGCATGTGGATGCGGGGACAGAACAAGTCTGCTCCTGGGGACACGGCAACCTTTGAGTATCTGGGTCAGAATCAGATTTTAGGTCACCCATTTTAGGTGGTCCCATTTTTTGGTCATCCTTTAGGCGCTAGGTGACAAACCTATGCCATTTCTACTTCAGACTTCTCAGGGAGTCATTTAATAAGTTTGTTTCACGAAAGGGGAAACCAAGGCTGCCAGTTGTGGAGCGTCACACAGCCAGTATGTGGCAGGGCTGGGATTCAAACCCTGAAATCCTGACTCTGAAGTCAGGGCTCTTTCCAGGAATTGCCTCTCTGAGGCTCAGGTTCATTGTGTTGAAAGGGAGTTCTCGTTCTTTCTCCACAGGTTGGGACCATAAAAAGGTTAACCAGGCTTCCTGCCTTGTTCTTAGTCTGTTATGTACATTGGTACCAGACTGATGGTCGTACAGTGAACCTCTGGGGAGGCCACACCCCTGCTCAGGAGCCTTCTCCAGCTCCCTATTGTCTCCAAGATAAAACTGAAACTTAGTCGGACACCCTAGATCCTATACGGTCTGGCTGTTGCCCAGGACTGCTGGCCTCCAATTTTCCACTCTTCCCATTCACCCTTTGCTGCTCCCTGGGTGGCCCAGTGTCTCTACATGTGAAATGAGCCCCTGACGCTGGAGAAGATGATCTCAAGGACTTCTTGGACCCTGGAGATAAAGTTGATCTCAGTGGGGCTGGAATGGCCGGCCTGAGCTGCTATGGAGGAATCTAGCCACCAGATGGCACCATTGGCCCAGGAATGGGCTGGCCGGGCCCAGCTGGGGGATGGGGTTCAGCTGTTTTCGCTGAGCTGGGCTAGTTTCTGTCAGTTGTAGCACCTGCTCTCATCCCTTTAAATTGTCCCTTCCCTCCCACACACCAAGATTCCTCAGGAGGGCAGCGACCTCCCTGCAGGGGCAGACGGTGGGTGTGGGTCTCCGCAGAGATGGCTGTTTCCTCCCCACCCCGGGCCAACACTCCTGTCCCTCATCCAAGGAGCCCTGCAAGGGGCCTGGGCTGCACGTGTCTCTGGTTTCTCAGGGCCTGTCCAGTGGCTGTGCTGGACCAGGGGGTGGCAGCTCAGACCTGAATGTCGGTGGGGCGGTGGCAGGAGTGTCCCAAGGAAGTGTCTTACTGTCTCCTACCTCTCGGGCAAATGGCCGAGTCCTTTGTCTCCCAATTACGATGTAATTGTTTCTGAGTCAAGATAAATGCAGCCTGGTGAGGGAGAGGAGATACCGGAGACTCAGACATAGGGTGACGTGGGGGCCTCAGGAAGGCCCCTCAGGCACCCCGGAGAGAACACAGAGTCCACAGTCCGAAGAGCTGGGCGTGTCTGGGCCCGTGGTTGCTCCTGAGACCTCAGTTTGCTCACCTAGGAGATGGGGAGAGCAGTTCCCTCCGCACTGGGGTGTGAAGGCTGAAAGAGGCTGTAAGTGCCCGTCGGAGCTCAATCGGGAGGAGCCTCTTCGCCGGGGTTCGGGCCCAGCTGCCACCTCAGTCACAGGTCTTCACGGCAGAGGGAGTGGCCCCTCCAGACCGAGGACTGTCCTGTCCTCCCTCATGGACACCTATGAACAGGTCGGAACGTGTCCCTTCCCGTTGTCACCTTAGGTTCCCAGGGTTTGATGTGGTTCCTTATAAAGTGCAAGTGGCTGCCCTGTTCCATGACCATGCGGCGGAGTCTGGGGTCTGCAGGGGACGGTGCCCAGGGCCAGACACGGCCGTGGGGTGTGGCTGCACACTCAGGCCCTGCGCAACCCGGGCAAGTTCTAACCCCTTGGAGCCTCACTGTGTTGACAGGGCCTTGAGCCGTGCCAGGCACGCAGTCCGCACTTCATCTGCGTGAACTGAACTTGAACTTCCAGGACTGAAACAGCCACGGCAACACCTTTCTGTCCTTTCCAAGGCAGCCACTCGGAGAGGGTGTGACTGTGCCCCAGGGTCTCGATAAACCCAGGGTGGGCAAATATAGTTGTTCATGTGGAAAATAAAATAACACTTAATAAATAAATAATAATACAAGAATAAATTCTGGGTTTTGCCTACTTAAAACCTCCTTTAGCCACACCCTGTATGTAGATTGAATGAATGTGGAAAGAATGAAAACCATTTAGGCCACACAAAACATATGTGCTCTCTCTGTGTTCCACAGGCTTTCGGTGGAAATAATGATAGATAACTCATAAACAGTGATTTACAGTATATACAGTATGCATAATACATCATATATACCTATTAATACATATAATATGTACATATAAGTGTACATAATACATGTAATACTTAAATAAGTATACTTATTTCAGTATAATACTTATTTAAGTAACAATATAAATAAAATATAATATAATCATAAATAATAAATACAAATATAAGATAGAAACATATTGTTAGTTACATAATAATATATTTATAGTATCTTATAAGCTGTACGAAGTTATTTATAAATATAAACCTATGAATAGCTGACATACATCAGCGCTTACTATGAGTATAACGTTGACCCGATAGTGCTAACCTTATTCATTCTACACACCAAACTCTTCCCATTTGAAAGGTCGGGTAGAGTGAGACTCAGCAGAAGGGCCTTGAACCCAGGCCTGCCTGCCCCCATTGGCCCTGAGCTTTCCTTCCTCTGGGGAAAATCCCTGTTGCCCTGCTGTTCTTTGGCGTTCGAAGGTCAGGGTCCTGGCTCAACCTCTAGACCCCTCCCCTTGGCCACATGCCTCTACACCCCTGGTACAGTGCAGGCTGGGAGAGACCCCTTGCTGGGCCCCTGCAGCCTCCACTCCCATCTGGAGGCCTCGCTGCCTGCCTCCCCGCGTGGCTGGCATGGCTGCTGCTTGGGCATGCGGCCACAACGGAGGAAATTATTCCCTCTTCCTGGTATCAGAGTTTCCCTTGCACTTTCCTGCTTTCATTCCTGGCAGGAGCGCTTGGCCCGAGGACAGCGAGAGCCTCCCAGACTCTCTGCTGTGGGTGGTGCAGAGCCGGGAATCTGTCCTAAGCCCGGGGCTGCCTCCAGCACAGGACTGGTGGGGAGTGCATGCGGGGGCACCCCAACATGCACCCCATGCTCAGGGGCCACTGGGGCCATCACAGCCTTCGTCGCCTTCCCCTCGGGGCTTTCCCTCCCAAGGCCTGTGCTCACATGTGTTTCCTTTGCTGAGGCCCAGCCTGGGGGCAGCAGGCGAGGGTGGGGCCTCCCCAGGACAAAGAGAACCCCGCTGTCCTGGGCCAGGCCATGTTGACCACCAGATGCCACCTCCTCCCCCTCTTCCCACTCTGCTCCCGCCCACTCCATCCCTCTCCTCAGCAGGCCCGAGCCTCTCAGTGGATTGGGACGCGCTTGCTGGGGGTCTGAGAGATGAGTGTGGGTGATGCACGAACAAACACTAATATTCACTGTTTTACCGGTCGAGCCTGTGTTTTAATGGTATCAGAAAACCCCACAGTAGGTAGAGCGTTGCACCTTGACTTCGTGGGTGTCCCTGTCCAGGGCCAGGCCGACTGGCAAAGGGAGCCCACTTCAAGTCATTCCAGAGGGAGGGGCTTGGTCTTTATCCTGTGGGTGGGGGGTGGGGATGGCCAGAAGTGCACAGGACCTGAGGAAGGGCCCGAGTGGGAGACACTGATGAGGCCCGTGAGCCCCAGGGGAGGTCCCCAGGGGCCAGCCTGGCTCTGCTGTGGCTGAGGCACCTGGGCAGGTCCCTGCACCTCCATGAGCCTTTGCTTCCTCCTCAGACAAGGAAACTGAATGTGAGAAGGGCCCAAGTTCACACACTAGAGAGGTGAGTGAACACGATTTGAGCCTCGATTTGAGCCTTGGCTTCCTCATCTCCGTCCAGGGTCCCCCCGGACGTCAGCCTGTGGCCCTGGGCCCCGGGCTCAGTGCCTGATGGAGACTGTGACAGCGGTTGTTTCCTGTCCATGCTTCCCTGGGGCACAAGGACAATCACGTTCTCTGGGCGGGAGTCCTGACCGCTACTGAACGGGTGATTTGGGCACGTGTATCACCCGGGCACTCAGTTTTCTCATCTGAGAAGTGGATTCATTAACCGAGGCTCACAGGACTGCGGGGAGGATCACAGCCACTACGAGTGTGAAGCACCAGTGGGGGGCCTGCTGAGGGCGGGGCTCCCTGCACCAGCCCCCTGCCCGCCTCCTCTCAGCCAGCCCCACCCTCTGGCCTCAGTTCTCCTCCCCTGGTCCAGTCCTGGTGCTGCCTCCGGAACCTCACCTGTCTCTGTGGTCACCACAGCAGCCACCTCAGGTCCTGGGCACCAAGTGGAAATTGGGCCAGAGGGGTAATGAGGCTGCACAGCTCTGATCTGTCCCCGCCGGCTCTGGCTTCACAGGGCATCTCCCCACTCAGAGGCAGCCGGCCACTGTCTTGTTCTTGAGCCAAAGGCCTGGGCCCAGACTGGATGTAGGCTCCCCTCTGTTCACATGTGGCCAGGGCATCCTGGGCAGCAGCTGCAGAGATGGTCCAGTGACTGGGTCTGAGGCCATAGGAAGCAGATTGCTGAGTGACCTTGGCCATCTGGCCCTGAGTGACTCCCTGCTCCCCTGCCCCCTCACGTGCAGGCCTTTGCTCCAGGCTGCCCAGGACTGAACCCCCATCATCCCTGCTCCTCTCCTCCACGGCCAAGTCAGCCAGGCTCTGGGTACCAGGTTGCCTCTCTGCTGCTGGTACACTGGGGACCCCAGGCTTCCTGCTGAGGTCGGGGCAGGTGGGGAGGGGCCCCCCTGCGACATCCTGGAGGACCCACTGGACGTCCCCAGCCTCCTCCAGAATTCCAGCCCCTCCCTGCCTGGTCTCCATGTCTCCCCTCCCCGGGACCCAACTCCTTTCCAGAGAAACCAAACTGAACCCGAAGGAAGCCATTGCTCTGAGCCCACCGAGAGCCTCCGATTAAACATGGGCTGAGGGAGGAGACCACCGTGATGAGCAGGTGAGTGGGTCAGGAAAACCAAACGGGACTGGAATGGACGTGGGCCCCTGGTTCCCACTCCTGCTGCTTATACTGAGGGGAGACGGACCAGAAATTTCCACTACTATTCCACAGTATTGTCATAATTAATGCCAGAGGAAAAAAATCCCTAAAGTGTCCCGCTGGGACCACATCTCCCCAGGGCTTTTTCTAGTAGTTTGTGTTACCTGGGGCTTCAAGACCCATTCAGGACCCTGGTGCCTCTCAGGACACCACCCTCACCGAGAAGGTCCCAGAGTAAGGTGAGCAGGGGTGCAGCCCGCACTCCCCAGCCTCGGGGTCCCGGGGGGCGCAGGAGGAGAGCAGGGGTGGTGAGGGGATGCTACGTTAGTGTGAGGTGGGGGGTGGGGTAGGCGGTGGGGGTGTCCCTGCTCTGTTTCTCCAAGCTGGGGGACGGGCCCCGGGGGAAGTATGTTTGGGAGATTCCAAAAAGAAAGCAGATAGTAGACTATTTCGAGGACAAGGGGAGATTCCATCTCTGCTGGCAGATTAACCAGGTTCAAGTGGAGATGGAAGGTGATGGTGGAAACCTCTGGAATGTTTGGATCAGCCCTCCTGGCTCTGGATTCTTGAAGGGAGAGACTGGGGTGAGCCAGGTAAGGATGAGAGAGAAGGGAGAATGGGACGGGAGCTCCCTGGAAATCCACTTTTTGATGCTGAGAGGTCCCTGGAGGTAAATGGCTGAATAACCTCTTTGTAAAGATACCAAAAGGTAAGAAGCTCAGGGCCTTCCAACCTTTGATTCCGCCCATCACGCAGCTGGGGCCTTTTTGAGTGAGCCAGCACCATTCATAGCATCTGAGATGCACAGAGTCTTGGAATTAGAACATCTTTTACAGACTCAAAGAGCGCTGCATAGAATCTTTGAATTTCAGAATCTGAGCATCTTGCCTTCAAACAGAATCCCAGAATTGTGGGATTGCGGGTGCATTCACGGGCTCGTAGGCCCACAGAATCTGAGGATTTAGGAATCTCTGCAGAAGAGTTGAAACAACAAACTCATTCAGAGGAATGAGGTGAAAGAAAACGCCTGGAATCTGGACATGAGCCCAAGAAATGACCGGAGTCTGACGTCTTCCTATCGCACAGGAAGCCCTCTCTGTGCTGACCTGTAACAGTTGAACACTTCCAGGGGACAGTGAGCTCATCACCTGACAGGGCAGCTTGTCTCACTGTTGAGCAGATTTGGCTGCTGATGCTGAGCCTAAAACTGTCCCCATGTGCCCCACCCACCCCTCTCTTCCTGGCCCCACTCCCTGTCCTTCTCCATCTGCTTTGAAGAGCTGAGTGGATAGAAAAAGTAACATAGAGACCAAGACAGAAACTAAACTGTTTCCTGGCTAAAAACAATGACTTTTCAGGGCAACGGGGCTGCAGAAGGCGTAGGCCATGACAACTGCTGGCAACAACGATTGCCCCTTCCTTCGGTGCCCTGCCCCAGGCGGAGCCAGCCATCTGCAGCCTGCCCAGCCCTCGGGCTGCCTCTCCAGCCCTGCACAGGCAGGTAGTTGGGTAACCACCGGAAACAATCACGGAAAAGGCAAGCCCTGCTTCCAGCCAAACTGCAGCCCACAAGAAGAATGATTTGATGGTGAAACCAAGCACCCTTCTGACTTCGGGACCGGATTTCATTAAGTTGTTTTCGATGTCAGCAGAAGTGGGGTGGCATGCAACGGGAAGGCCCCGTTCTTCCAATGAGCCGAGGCCACAGTACCAGCCCAAGGCAGAGCTGGAAGCATAGGCCCTGAGGCCAGACCCCACAGTCCAGTCCCAGCCCTGCCTCTTGCTAGCTGTGTGACCTTAGGCAAGTTGCTAAACTCTCTGTGCTTTAGTTTTCTCTTCTGTGATGAAAGGCTAATGGGAATACACTAAGTATGATCTCCAGCCTCGAGCTCTCAGGCAGGCTTGCTTCCTTCCCTCCAGTAATTCATGCTGTCCTTTGCTCAGTGCATTCATTCATCGTTGCTCTCACCCATTCTCCAAGTTCGTTCATTCATTTAGGTATCAGTTCACTTGTCCTCCACTATTCGATACATCCATTCATTCATGCATCCTGGGGTGCTCAACCTTGCTGCTGGCCAGCCTTTCTCTAGCTGATGGGTAGACCACCTGGGCCCCAGGTCATGGGGCTGGTAGAAAACCAGTGATCACTCCCAGGTCACTTAAAGTTGTTGGGAATTGTAAGGATCTAAGGTGTGACTTCATCTGGGTCTCATGACCCCAGGAGTTCCAGGTCTTCTCTGAAGCCCTGCTCAGTTGGGACCTCCCACTAGTGGGTGGGCCCTGGAGGATGGGCTGGAGCAGACTGTCTGGAGGGGAGGCTGTTTCCTCTCTGTGGACCTGGGCCAGACCGCCTGTCTTCCCTCTGTCCCAGGCAGCCTTTTCACCCCTGAGCAGGGTGTCTGAGCATCCCTGAGCTCTGGACTGGGAGAAAGTTCCACCTGTAGTGTGTCTGCAGGGAACAGAGACTATCCTCCTGATACTCACAGCCCTGACTGAATTGAGGTGTATTATGGTCTAAGAGCATAAAATAGCAGACTCCTTATACCAGAAAATTAAACAGACATTTTCCTTTGAGTGTCTCACGTTTGACTAGGAGGGGCCATTGCGGGGGACTGGGCCTGCGTCAGGGTGGGCTCTGCTGACTCAGGAGGCAACGACGAGATGGATCCCGTCCAAAATCAATTCTGTGGGTTGCAGTGGTCTGCGGGTATTTGGCGGCTAAGGGCCCACTGGTTGGTTGCACTAATTAATTGATTTTATTGACTATAGTTGAGGTCTCTGGGGCTATGGCATGCAAATATATGCAAATGATCAGAGGAATGGGTTGAACCCAAAGCCTGGTGAGCATCCACCTGGACTGTGCTGATTTCTCTGCTCATCTCTCCTGTTGTAATCTTCTCATGTTTCCAGGGAGCAAGAGAGTGGGGGCAAGGAGCAGGGGCCTTAGCACCAGCCAGACCTGTGTTCAAATCCCAGCCCCTCCTCTTACTGCTGTGTGTGATCTGAGGGAGTCCCTTCACCTCTCAGTGTACGTGTCCCCTGTCCTGCGGCAGGGAGGGTAACACTGTGGACTGGGCAGGGCCTGGGGGGCTGGAGGAGGCAGGCGCTCCATAGTCAGAGCTCACAGCACTGCTGGGAGGTGGGGGTCCCACTACCTGTCTGTGGCCTGTTAGGATCCGGGCTGCACAGCTGGAAGTGAGTGGCAGGTGAGCGAGTGAATTGGTCCCTGGTGCCAGAAAGTTTGGGGACCACTGCTATAAGGAGTGGTCCCACTGGGAGTGCCTAAGTCTCCGAGTCGGTGGGGAGGAGAGTGGGCTGCTCTGGGCTCTGCAGCCCCAGCAGGGGGCAGAGCGTGTGCTCCTTGACGGGGAAACTGCAACGTCCCCTAATCAATGGCAGCTGCTCCTTACTCCAGTCCCTGCCTCCTCTTCCTGTCTGATACGGGGCGTTTTATGTGTGACCTTTGCTGAATGCAGCCATTCCCCTGAGGAGGAGGGGGAAATTACAAAAAAGATCGGAATTTAAACATCCTGGAAGATTTATCGTATGTAGCGGATGGAACAAATCCCACAAAACCACTCACATTACATCAGGAGGAGTGGGGCTGAGGTGGGCTCCAGGCTGGGCTGGGGCCTCGGAGGGAGGGGGGATGGGTGTTCGGAGCCTGCTGGACAAAGGATTCATTCAAAGCATCTTAGAGTCTCAGCTCTGAGTTGGATGAGCATGCAGAGTGCACCTGCCTTTGCAGGGGCAGGGCTGGCATTTACTGAGCACCTACTGTGTGCAGGGCCGAGTTTGTGCTAAACCCGGTCGCCCCTCACCCTGCTCCCAGGTGGACACTGCTGCTCCCCCTCTTCTGGAGGGGAGACTGGGGCTCTGAGGGATGCTCTGACTTGTCCCAGGTCACTCAGCTTGTCCGTGGCAGGAGGGGAGGGGAGCCCGGGCCTGGTGGACCCCTGGGCCTGTGCAGGAGGCCATGGGGATTTATTTGCACATCAGAGGAGCTGGGACTCCAGACATCAGTTCAGCTGACATGGAGAATTTTCTTTTCTTTTTTTTAAAAAGATTTTATTTATTTATTTTAGAGAGATGGAGAAGGGAGGGAGAAAGAGAGGGAGTGAAACATCAATGTATGTTTGCCTCTAGCACATCCCATACTGGGGATATGGCCTGCAACCCAGGCATGTGCCCTGACTGGGAATCAAACCGGCAATACTTTGGTTTGCAGGCCTGCGCTCAGTCCACTGAGCTACACCAGCCAGGGTGCTGACACGAAGAATTTTCCTGTGAAGCACAGGCTGGCACTTGGAGGAGGGTCCGAGGGAGGCAGGTTCTGGACCTCTGGGAACACGTACCCCATCGGGGGCCAGATTCCAAACCAGCAGCCGGGGAAAGAGGCAGCAGGCAGTCTGGGGAAGCCCAAGGTCTCCCTGAGGAGACAGGCAGTGGGGAGACTGAGAGGACCGAACCAGGCAGGCAGACTAGGAAGCGTGTCGGGGTGGGGGTCATGGTGGGACAAAGTCTGGGGGGTGGAACCGATAGGCAGATTCAAATGAAGCCCCCCATGACACTGCCAGGCCCTGCTTCTTAGGTTCTGGGGGTGCAGGGGAGACTCGGGAGTGGTTCCTGCTTGGGCTGTTCACCTTCGAGCTGGGAGACAGCCCAGGACACAGGTGACGGGGCTCCGTGGCCTTTGAACTGCTTGTTCCTCCACCTGGACATGTTCTTCCTCCCCTTCCTCCTCATTCCCCTCTTCCTCCCTTTCCTCCTTGGGGAGCCCCCTTACACCCCAGGCTGGGTTAGGGTCCCCCTCTGACTCCCACATGGCCTGTGCTTCCCCATCAGATCCCCCTGCATCATCGTCATCTGCCTCCCACAGGACCTGGAGGGCAGTGACAGCATCTCTGTCCCCGTGGCCGGCACAGGGCCAGCCAGCTTGCGTCAGCCCCTGTGGAGAGACTGCTCTGTGCCTGCTCTTCCCTCACGAGCTGTGGGGCCTTGGACAAGTGGCCTGACCACTCGGAGCCTCGCTGTCCTCATCGCTGAAAGGGGGTGACAGCCCATCTCTGAGGACGGCTGGGGTGTGCAGTGAGACGTGTGCGGACAGCCCTGGACGCAGGGATGGGCACAGGGACGGGCACAGGACGGACACAGGGACAGGCCCACGCAACAGCTCGCGTTCCTCAGACCCCAGCCTCTTCCCTCCCTCCCGCCCCACTTCTCTCCATTCTCACCTCCGCCTCCGGAGGGCGCCCTGGGCCGCTCTCCTGCAGCGCTCCCCACCCCCGCTTCTCCCTGCATTCAGAGGACAGGTAATTAAAAACTTCCTTCCGGACTTGCATTTCCTAAAGTTTCAGGCTTAATTAATGGGCCCTGTTCACCAAGGAGATAGGAACACAGCATTTCTAGCCCTGGCGGAACGTGAAGTGCTGTGACACCCGGCGGCTCCCCGACAGGCTTTCTCTCTCCTTCCCTCCGGGCTGTCCCCCTCCCTGACTGAGTGGGTGCTGCTGAGTTTTATATTCGGAACTCAAGGAGCGAATGACTCCGCCTTACAGCATCACGGACAAGGGAAGTGAGGCAGGCCCCTGGCGGGGGGGGGCGGGGGGGCGGGGGGGGTTCACAGAGCTAATGACTGTCGGAGCCAAAATGTGGGCCCATTAATTAATTAACTCCTGTAACAAACATTTATCAAAGTCCAGCTATGTGCCACCGCTTGGAAGTGTTCAAATTCAGTCAGATCCAGCACTAGCCGAGGGCTTCGGGCGAGTGGACTGAGCCCCTGCGTGAGAAGCATCGTCTGGCTGGGTCCGCTCTGACCGCTTCTGCGTACAGGCTGCGTGTGCTTACCACCGAGGGCCTAATAACAGGGAGAAAAAAGGAAAAGAACAACCTGAACGACTCAACAGAGCGTTTGGTTAACTAAACTGTGAACCATCTGGAATATTCCACAGGCTATGGAAACATTGTTTACACTCGTACTGTGTGGGAAATGCTTAATTATATAATATTAAGTCAAAGAAAAAAACCCTAGGATGTGAAATTATACATACAGATCAATAACAGCTGTGCCTGAAAAACTGATTAAAAAAATACTGAAAAGCATGCACGCAAACGTTAAAAATACACCTTCGGGTATTGAGGATGCATATTAACAGGAAAAATCAGAACATTATTTTTGTATTACCAGTGTTCATTTATTTAATTTAAAAAATATTGTTATTGTTTTTTTTTCTGACTAGTTAATAAAAGCCTTTAAATGTTTCCTCCTGACGGTTCTAGAAGAAGCCCTCGCCTCTCAGCTCCGCCCTCTCGTTTAAGAGTCGTTGGTCCTGTTTTCTGACCACTGGAGCTCTTTCAGAGGCGTGTGCTAACTAACACTCTACACAATGTTTCTCCTCTTGCCTTTGCCCCTTCTAATTTGTCTCAGAAATGTCTCCCTGACAGCATTATGGATTTACTTCATTAAAAAAGAAACCAAAACTATTTCATTCTGTTGTGCAGACGAACCGTGATTTATTAGCATCCCTGCGATGGACATCCAGGGGTTGCCATTTGCTCCTTGCACAGACAGGGCTTCTAAGAACACCCCTGTGTGTGCATTTCCTGGTATGTTTCTGTCTGTTTCTGCAGGATAAACTCCTGGATGTGGGCTTGCTGGGTCAAAGGGCGTAAGCATTTCCATATTGATCAGCATTGCCCCACTGCCTTCTAAACTGCCGGCTCCATTTATACTCCCACCAGCTCTGCGTGAGGGGGCTGGGGCATTGTTTTAATAATGGAGATTGGAACAATCAAACTTTGATACGATTTTAACATTTTTAAAGGATTGCCCCTCCGCCTCCTCATGCCCACTCTCTCGAGGCCTGCACCCTGTGCTGCAGGGGCGCCCAGGCCAGCGGGTCTCAGGGTGCTGAGCAGTAAGCACACCGAACAATTGACCTTAAGACACCGACTTAGAAAGACGCCTGACTTGTAGGGAGATAGTGCACGTTTTAGTGCCTATTTTTAACATGGGCCAAAATAGTGGACTTGATTATTTTCTCTGTGGTTATCTTGTGCACACACAGCCCAATTTTCCAGCTCTTATCCAGCCGACTCTTCAACTGAATGGTGGCCTCCTCTCACCCTGCAAAGGGGAGGGGACTGTGAAGGTGGCTGGGCCACAGCTTTGAGAAGTCCTGGCACGTCTGCCGTTCGTGTCTAATTACTCTGGTAACCGTTTATTGCCTCTTTAATTCCCTTGGCTAGCATCCCCATTACTGGGAGTAATTTGCCGGCACTGGCTTGGGCTGTGAGGCACAGGCTCTTTGTGATGGCCCCACCTCAGCTCCACACGCTGGGCATGCTCATCCAGCTGGGTCTCTGGGCCAGGCCGAGAGAGCCAAGGACAGAGTGTCTGCCTTTCCTGGTGCCTTGGGAGGAGGAGCTCCCAGGCTTGGCTCTGCCTGTCTATAGCTCCCTCTGACCTCTGGGGGTTGGGACTGCCCAATGGACTGTGCTGCCTGGTGACCAGAGCACAGACTCCGACACCCAGTGCACCTGGGCTCAGGCAGAGCATGGCCTCAGGCCAGTCCCTTCTGCTCTGGAAGCCTCAGTTTCCTCATCTGTAAAATGGGGAATGCTGTCTGCCCAGTTGCCCTCCTCTTCCTGCCCTCTGCCCCCCATCTTTTTCTACAAGAGAGTACTGGGGGTTCCCATAGTCTTACTTGATCCTGTCACCACCCCTGGCCATGACTCATTGGGTGACAAGGGAGGCACCTGACTGGAGCCAATTCGGGCCCCACACCCTTGGCTGCAATGATGGACAACTGACCCATCACTGAGGGTCAGTGAGAAAGTCGATCCCTCCGTGGTGACTGAAGGTGTGACTTCCAACTCCTGTTGGGCCTCGAGTTTTCCATGGAAGGAGTCGATGCAGAGGTGAGAGGCGGAGCTTGGGGGCCCCTGAGCCCTGGGTCCGGCCTCCTGTGCACTCCGCTGCACCTCGATGTCCCCATCTCCCCATGAGGAACTCCTTTGGTCTCAGCCAGGGCGAGCTGGACTTCTGTCACTCCAGCCAATCCAATCCAGAAAATCCGGGACAGACGGCAGTCGCTTTTCCACAGGGTGTGTGAGGAGATGAGGTGACACTTGGGGCCACAAGACCCGACTCTGGCCGTGGGGCAGGTGGGGTGAGTGCGGGGGTGGTTGCTGCTACCCACCCGTCTGATCCCCAGTGCATGGTCCCATCAGCCTGGGTCCCTCTGAGGCCCAGAGCGGATAGCATCCTCTGTCAGGACCGTCACTTCCTTAAATCTGGATGTTAAATCCTGATTAATAGAGCTCAGCAGAAAGTAGGACTCAGAGGAAATGGCCTCAGTTTTCAGGGAGAGGGAGGCGCTAACCCCAAGGCCTTGCCACAGTAATACTCCCTGGCCCAGGGACCCTGGGCGGGGGCAGGAGCCCAGGAAAGGGCAAGGGTTTGGGTGAGCAGCTATGGGTTTGATCTTTGTTTTTTTCTGGTTGATTCTGGAGAGAGGGGTGGGAGAAAGAGAAGGAGAGAAACATCAATGTGAGAGAGAAACATTGATCAGTTGCCTCTTGCTCATGCCCCGACTGGGAATTGAACCCGGGACATGCGCCCTGACTGGGAAAGGCATCCATGACTTTTGGGTATGCAGGATGATGCCTAACCAGCTGAGCCACACCAGCTAGGCCTGAGTTTCATCTTGGCTTGCCTTATTTACTCAGTCTTTCTTGGCCTGTGTATTCCCATTGTCCAAATGGGGATGATAGCAGGCCCCACCTTCCCGTGTTGTGCAGGTCAAGTGAGGGAAAGAGGGGAAATTGCCTTAGCTGTGGTTTGAGCACATGTGAGGGCTGTTGCTGGCATTATGAGGACAGTGGGTGGGAGCCCCGTTTCTTCACAGGAAATGCCACGGGACAGATGACCTCTGCACTGAATGAATGATCACTCCATCGCTCATTCATTCATTCATGTGTGCTGAGCACCTGCCGGGCAGTTGCGGTGCCAGCTCGGGGCAAACCTGGTCACAGGTTGCTACTTCCCTGGAGCTGAGGGATGGGCGGGGAAAGGATTCCCACAGAGGAACAGCCTGCAGCTTGTTGAGGTTGGAGTGGATGGTGCTGGGAGTGTCTGTACCAGGATGGGGCTGGAACCGGGGAGAAATGGGGAATCAGGATGGATGGGCAGGAGGATCAGGAGAGAATTCCGCCTTTCTGTAGAGGCCCTAGATGCTGGGGGGCGGGGTGTGCGTGTGCCCTGTGCACAGAGAGCTCCTAACCTTCAGCCCCCGCTGCCCACACCATGCAGCTCTCCAGATGCCACAGGGAAGGGGGGCTGGAAACGAGCTCCACTCCCCAGCCCTCACCACCTAGAGGGGGCGGAGCCTTAAGCCATAGGGCTTTGCAAAGCAACAGGACTTTGAAGCAAAGTCCTGGTCAATTCTGGAACCGGGTGCTCTCTGGAGCTGGTGCTGGACAGCTGTGGCCTCTGGGGCCAGGGTGGCTTCTCTCCCTGGAGGCTCACCTGGAACTGTCCTTGGCAGGCTGGTCACTAGGGCTGGGGTTTTCCCACTGCTGTAGCTCTCTGGGCCTGTCCCCGCTGGGTCCTGCTGCCGCCCAGACCCTGCATAGAAAGAGGTCTGAAGAGACGGAACTTCGTCCAGCCCAGCACGAGCCCCAAAGAGGCCTTTGATTCATGAACCGCTGGATTTAGGTGGATTTAACAACTGGGTTTCCATTGATTTCCAGGGGGAGGAGGATGGAGCCATAAGCTCCTAAAGCAGCTTGCAGCCTCTCTGTACCAGGCAGTGGGCAGGAAGTTATTGGCGTGACCTGGGACCCTGAGAGGGAAAGATAACGAGGTTAAGAAAAATCCGTCTGTGTGGGGTTTGTCCTGGGCCCTTGAAGATGTAGCTTCTTCTGATGCACATGCGCAGCTCTGCAGACAGGGCAGGGAGGGGTGGGGGTGGGAGAAAGTGGGCTCCTCCTTCCCTCCCTGGCCCCAGGCCCTCTGAGGAAGCTCTGGCTTTGCAAAGGATTGAAGTCTGCCTGCGAGGTTCCTGGAGGACAAAGTTCAGAACTTGGGCGATACCCAGAGCCCTGGGGGCTGGCTGTCCCGGCTGCCCTCCCTACAGGCCCCAGCTGCCTTCTGTCCCTGCAGCCCCCTCCCCTCACTGGTGGCCCAGCTGTCAGTCGTCCTGCAGGCTCAGAACAAGGAAGGGAGGAGAAAACCCCCTTCTCTGTGGGTTTGGGGACAGGCAGCTCTGGGTGTGAATTCTGGGGGATTCTGCCGCTTGCTGGTCCCGGCGCCCCATAGACCTCCCTCAGTCGTTAGTGACGACTGTCACGGCCTCAGGAGGCCCAGGCAGGCGGTAGCTTTTTTTTTTTTTTTAAAGATTTTATTTATTTATTTTTGGACAGAGAGGAAGGGAGAGAAAATCAATGTGTGGTTTACTCTTGCATGCCCCCAACTGGGGACCTGGTCCTCAACCCAGGCATGAGCCCTGACTGGGAATTGAACCAGCGACCCTTTGGTTCGAAGGCTGGCTAGGCAAGTGGTACGCTGACTGCTGGAGGATCTGGTTGTGGAGGGCTGGTGGGGGTTGATTCTCTCTGACTTAACAGTGATAATGAGAACAGTGATAGTGAGCTACTTAACCTCTCTAAGCTTTAGTCTTCTCTCTAAAACGGGATGTGACACCCACCTCCAACGCTGGGCGTGGAAAATGCATAGCGCAGCACCTGGCACACAGCAAGCGCTCCGTAAATATTAGCTGCTGATTGCCGTTTGTGGAGGGCCTTAAATGGAAGCTCCACATGAGACGTTTGTGTTGTACTCATTGCTGTCTCAAGTGCCAAAGGCAGACCCTGGCACGTAGTAGATGCTCAGTAAATATTTTCTGAATGATTACGTGAATGAACATCACTGTGTCTGTTTATTTAAGCCCTGACGTGGCGGGGGTCTCTGCCAGGCTTCTGGACCTTCTGGCCCTTCCGGCCCAGGGCTGTGTCTGGTTCAGGACGGGGCCTCCAGAGCTGCTGGGAGCTGCACTCCTGCTCCGGGCAGCTGAGGAAGCTTCACTGCTTCTGCTAGGGGTTAAAGAGTGTGTCCGAGCCACCTCCTACGTGTGCTGTTACTGAGGACTGGTGTCCCTGCTTCCACCCTCCCCACCCCTACCCCGCCACATGCACACACAGAGCAATGGGTGCCACCCTAGCTTCTCTGCCTGGTGCACCTTCTCGTGATTTTCCCACTTCTAGGGTCAGTGGAATCAGTGGCCAGGAACCTGGAAGCTCCCAAAGGCACTTCCCTCTAAGGTCTTCTCTCTCTGAAAATGGGGGATGCTGCCCCGGGGCACTGGGCTCCTGCCCCTTCCCCTCCTCAGTCAGTCATGCTGCTGCAGTGAAAGGGGTGTCTAGACCCCTCAGAGAGGGGTCTGATGGGAGAGGGGCTGAGAGCTCGGGGCTGGGTGCCCAGGGCACAGGGAAGGTGATGGAAGAGGGAGGAGGGGGTGCTAACACCAACCCATGCCCACTGTTGCTGCTCTCAGCGTGCGGCCTGATTCATTAGGTGCCCTCTGGCTCCAATTCATCCACCGGCCCTGCAAGAAGTCACACTCCCCCCAGAGGGCAACTCTGGGGTCTCTGGTGGTGGGCTGGGGTCTGCTGTGACCTGCTCCTGCTCTGCCATCTCCCATTTGAGCTCAGACAGCATCTGGGTCAGGCTTCTCAACCAGGGTGGCTTTGCTCCCCCGGTGACATTTGGCAAAGTCTGGAGACACCTCTGATTGTCACAGCTGGAAGAGTGATGTTGGGTGCCCATCTGGTGGATAGAGGCCAGGGATGTTGCTGAGCACCTTAGAACACCGAGGACAGTCCCCACAGCAGAGAAGTGCCCAGCCCCAAATGCCAATAGTGCTGCTGTGGAGAAGCCCCACAGGCTCCAGGTGTGAGGTGACAGGCCTGGGTGCCCGCTGATACCACCTCTGGGCAACTGATGCCACAGAGCATGCAGGTCTCTCAGAGGGGAAGGGGCTGTTCAAGGGCATAATCTTAGCTGAGTGTGGGCAGGGGGACAGGATATTAAAATTAACCTTGGTACAGCTCATACAAAATTTGTGTCAGCCCATAAATCACCTACTTTGTAGACCTGCAGACACCGGGGCGGGGAGGGTGGGGTGGGGGCTCAGGTCTGGCCTGGCACCACTGAGGCTGGGGTGGGTGATGCTGAAGCATTATTTACTGGAGAAGGGGAGGGGACTGACCTTGGACAGCCAGAATGGGAGGAGTGGTGAGAGGTCACTGTCCAGCTCCTGCTCAGGATCAGCTACTGTAGGGGCTGCCAGCCCCAACTAGGACAGAAAAGAAAGTCCTGGGCTAGGTGGGATGCCTGGGCCAGGCATGTGGGGGAACATGTGCACTGTTGCTGTCAGTCAGACCGGGTTTGCGGTGGCCTGGACCTGACCCTTTACAGCTCTGCGACTTTCACATTACTCACCGGGCCTCAGTGTCCTCATCTGTAAAACGGACCCAGTAGCAGAGCCTATAGCAGACCAGTAAGACAAATGAGGGTGTGGATAGGGGAGCTTAGCGAAGGGCCTGTGGGAGGGGGTGGGAGGGGGTGCTCGGGAGGGCTGGTTACTGTTGCCATAGTGACTGCTGGGCTGGAATCAGGGCAGGTGGACTGGGCTGGGGGTGGAAAGGGAACGAGGAGGGGACCGGAGGGGACTGGCGTTTTCTGGGCATGGCCCACAGCTCAGCAGGGGCTCTGAGGCACGGGCTCTCATTCACTTCTCTCCACAGCTCTGAGGGAGATGCTGCCATCGGCCTGTTTTCCAGACGAGGAAGCAGGCTCAGCCCGCTGAAGCCCAAAGACACAGCTAGTAACTGGCCGCAACCAGGACAGGGACTCAGGTTTGCTCGACCCCCAAGTCCCTGTCCTGTGGATGGGCCGCCCGGACTACCCAGGTGGCCCGGGAAAGGGCTGCGTTTGCCTGGGCCCCCGCTGAGAGCGCTGATCCAGCTACATCACACCCAGTGTGACAGGTTCTTCAACGACTAATTACTGCTAATGAGGATGGTAATTGATCAGGGGCAGACTTTCACTGAGCTCCAGTTTCTTCCTCTTGGTTTTTCCCTGGGACCCCCACGGTGCCTGGAGAAGGGGACCAGGGACTCTCAGCTCATTAGTGGCCATTCTGGTGACCAGAAAACGTGGCCCCCTCCCCATGCTCCTGTCCCTGGTACTGTCCCCAAAGCCTGTTCTGTCCCCAGCTCTGCTCCTGTTGAGTCTCCTGGCCCTCAGGCTCAAAGACCACTTACCACTCTTTACCTCCCCCCGTCTGCCTCCGCCTTCACTTGTTTGCTCCTGGTCATGTCCCCGTTGACACCCAGCAGCCCCCTGGGGACTGCCTGCCTTCAGACTCACCCCTCATGGCACTCCCCTCCTCTCCCATGGTCATCTTGGGGGCTTGGGGTCAGAGGCCCAGTGCCTTTCCTGGCCTTACCTCTCACCAGCGTGTGCAGGTGAGAAGGAAGGAAAGAGAAGAATGAGGCCAGGAAGGAAAGAGGCCAGAAACACTCACCTGACTCCACATGAAACGCACTCGTGTCAAATGGCTAACAGAGCTCGCGTGGTCGGGTGTGTTTTGTTTAATACCTTGATCTCTTGTCTGCTGGAAAAATGAATTCTGTCAAATCTCTTGAAACCAACTGTCAAAGTAAGTCATTCTGGGGGAGACAGATCTCTTACTCTGATGGCAAAATTCATTTAAAATGATCCTTTAATCCGGTCTTCCTGCAAAACCTGGAGCTGAAATTTTAGAGCCTGCTCACCCTCAGTGGTTCCTTCCCACTCCTCCTGCGGCCTCCTTTCCTGGTGTCCAGGACTCTGTACAGAATAACGCAGCGAAGAATCGCAGCTGATGAAATGACAGCCATTTGGCTCCTCACAGCAATTTTTAGGGCATAAATGGCAGAGCACAAAGCCTGTTGCTGGTGGCTGTTGGGGGAGGGGGAGAGGCGCTGGCTGTGAAGGCTCCAGCAGCCCAGGGGGAGGCAGCCCAGGGGGTGGGCGGGACCGACCACCTGTTGTCTGTGCCGCAGGAGGGAGAGGCAGGGGGGCGTCAGGGAGCATGGCGGTCCTCACTCCCAGGAGCAAGGGGCTGCCGCTGTTCTCTCTCCCCGCACAATTTTCCGTTCCATCTGTGCCCGTCCCAGAACCCAACCCTACATTTGAGCTCAGCACCTTTCAGTTTACAAAGTGCTTCATTTACTCATTCCTTCCTCCATCCATCTATGTTATTCCCACCATGGTAACTGGGGCTCACTAAGGGTCATAGTCCATATGAATCTCTGGAGACCTGAAGGACACGACCTCCACCAGGATTTGACGGGGCGTGGTCAGATAGCCACGGCTGGTGCGTGAGATGAGCACCTGGCACATAGCAGGTGCTCCCGCCAGTCACATGTGTTGGGCAGCACGTCCCAGGAAACCCGGCAGCAACGGCTCAAGCCACTGGGACATGGGATGCGCAATCAGAAGTTTGGAGCAGGCCTTGTGAGTGACGGCCTGCAACCAGTTCGACCCACTGTGTCTTTGCACGACCCAGGAGCTGAGGGTGGTTTTTACAGATGAACATTTGTAATAAATTTGATGATGGGGAAAACTAACTTTGAATCCCAAGTAAGTAAAATGTTATCCCCCCACCTCCATGAAAAGAATGCTATTATTCTTATTACTAGATTTGTGTTATAAAGCTTGCATGCGATTATTATATTTTGAATTTTATCAATTAAAGATGTGTGCAAATTTATTTTATCTCCTGTTCAATAAATAGTTACAACATCTTTTATTTTGCCTCATGGCTCACAAAGCCTAAAATATTTATTATCTTTCTCTCTACAGAAAGTGTTTGCTGAATCCTGTTCTTAGGAAGGTGGTCCCACCTTGGTCAGATGCTCAGGGATGTTAACAAGGACCTTCTTCTTTTTTATCATCCTTGGCTGTATTGGCTTTTTGTCCTTAGCTCTTTTGCTTCATGGTTACAAGATGGCTGCCACAGCTCCAAACATCACTTGCTCTCATGACAGCCTTCAGTTCAGGAAGAAGGGGACTAAAGCAGAGGCAGAGACTACTTCTCGGTAGCAGTTCTTTCCTGTGGGAAGATTTTCCCTCACACCTTAGCGACCAGATTTGGTCACATGCCTACTCCTAAAATAATCTCTGGAGGAGGAGGATGGAGTGCCAGGCTTGGCTTTCCCTGGGGGCAAGTCTAAGCCTGTTGCTGCAGAGCAAACCCAGGTTCTAAAAGTGAAGGGAGGAGGGGCTGGCTGCTGGGTGGGCAGCCACGTGTGTCCACCACTGTCTCATCAGTGCTTGTGACTCAGTGTCCTTGGCAGTGTGGGGTCTGTGGTGGTGGCCAAGCCAGGGCCCTGGGGGCAGAAAGCCCTGCTCTGCTCCTCTGCCCCCTGCAGGCCATGTGACCTGGGAAGTACCCGACCTGCTCACAGCACAGCCCCCTCCCTGTGGGGTGGGGACCACCGCAGCACCTGCCGTGTGGGTGGTGTGAAGGTGACATGAGGTCACAGGAGCGGGCACCGTGTGGGGGTGTTAACAGCTGTGAGCTGTTGCAGCGATGACCCATCTGACAAACGGGCCCATGAGGCCTCCTCTGTGACAGTCCTGGGTGGCGGCCAGTCCACACGTGTGAGCATATCCTGCGTGCGCTGGGCGCCCTTCCCTGGCGGTCACTCTCTTCATCCTCACACCCCCCTGTGAGGTGGGGGCTGTTCTCGCCCCCACTCTGCAGCTGACACTGAGGTTCAGGGAGGTGACCCAGGTCAAAGAAGGGCAGATGGGGCTCCAGAATCATGGGATTCTGGCCGCCCTGCTTGGACCCACTGCAGGGCCTGGGTGCAGCCGCACAGGCAGGTGCTCAGGTCACCCCTCCCTGCCCTGCTGACCGGCACCTGGTCCAGGTGGTGGCTGGGGCTGACCTCTCTCCTGAGCCTGCCCTCTGCCCCCCCAGAGCTCAGGGCCCAGAATGTGCCCGAGGCTTGGGAGATTTGCCCATTGTCTCAGCTGCCCACCTCCTCAGAATGATGTATGGACATCTTCTATGTCTTCAGTGGGGGACACATGCCTGGCTGGTGTCACTGTGTGTTGGTGGTGAATTGGCAACTTGCATTCTTGGGGAAACAATATATACTTATGTGGAACATAAGCATATGCTAGTGATGGATAATTACACCTAATTTTATAGATTTCTCAAACATGCAGACCTGTCCCTGACAATTAAGCACCTACAGATGCATCACAGTTTAATAACTGTGCACAAAGCCCCTGGCCAGTCCTGTGGTGTGAGCTTGGGCACCGAGTGTGAAGTGGAACACGCAGCTCAGCTCTGTGGGGGGCTTGGCTGTCACCGCGGCTGCCCGCCCCCCACCTCAGACCTGTTCTCATCCCCACTCATCCCAGCCTTCCTGGTCCTCCCCGATTCCCAGAGAGATGACCTACCTGGTCCATGGGCTCTCAGGCACAGGCACAGGGAGCTGCACCTGTGGTCCTGTAGCTGGAGGGGTTCAGCGACAGAGGACCTGAGACAAACCCATGGTAGGGGCAGTGTGGGGGCTTGGGGAGAGAGGTTTGGAGAGGCCTGGGTGGGTGGGAAGGGGGCATGTGGACTGGGGCAGGATCGAGGAGGGGAGAGATCAGCGGCGTTAGGGAGGAGTGAGGAGCAGCTGCTCTCGGTTCCCCCTTCCCTTCCGCGCCCCAGCTCCCAGGCTCTGGGCAGAGGCTGAGAGCTGGGTCTGGGACAAAGAGGAGGGAAGCAAGAATGGGGTGAGTGTGCCATAGGCTAGGGGTCTTGGGGGTTTCCGTCACTACACGGGGCCCCCTCAATTCCTGGGGCCCAGGTACTTCTGCCTTCCTCAGTGAATGCAAATGCAGCAGCAGAAAGAGACATGTTGGGTTAAATCACCACGTACAATTGATGATAGTTAACCATTGTGACATATAAAACAGCAATTTCAGTTGATCCAAAGTAATACTTTTTTTTTTTGCCACTAGCAGTGTCCAGGTTGTTTTCCCTTTGTCAGAACAACACTTGCTGTGACAAGCTGCCAGGACCTCCTCCAGCTTCTTCTTCACCTCCCCGCCCTCCTGCCCACCCCTGCCCCCCAAGATGTGATCATCCCTAACAAAGCTCAGAAAAATCCTCCGCAGCTACGTTCCCCAAGTTTGGACCTAAGACTTGCTTCATCAGCAGCATCTCAGGAGCTGCAAGAAAGATAGACCCCCAGGTCCTGTTTGCTAAGACCTCAGATGACAGGTATGGAGTGGGCTGCCTGCTGCGTCTTGAACAAGCCCCTCCCAGAGCTTCTGCTGCTCTTGAGCTCCGGGAGGCTCAAATTTCCATGCCCTGTCTTGCTCAGAGACACACTATGGCTCCCTATTGCCTTCTGGAAAAGTCCTAACTCCTTATCCTCGCATTTAGGGCCCCCAGCATTGGGCTCCCCTTCATTCTACCCCTGCCATCAGTTTCACTTACCTTTGGAAATTCCTGGCAGGAGGGCTGATTGAATATGGTTTGATTAAACCCAAATTCACGGCAGAGCCGCTACATGTCGTTTCTGCAACTCTGAGGCTGGCGCTGCTCCCCACTTTCACAACAGGTGACCTGGGGGTGCGAGGGCCCCAGGGTGAGGACTTCAACTCCCGCTTCTTCATTCAAGGCCACAGCTGCCCACTGTTTTCACCTCTAAAGCTTCATTCATTTGTTCATTTGTTCATCCATTCAAAAAACATGTATTGAACCCTGGCTGGTGTGGCTCAGTGGATTGAGTGCTGGCCTGTGAACCAAAAGGTCCCTGGTTCAGTTCCCAGTCAGGGCACATGCCTGGGTTGCCAGCCAGATCCCCAGCTGGGGGCGTGCGAGAGGCAACCAACTGATATTCCTCACCTTCTCTTTCTCCCTCCCTTCCCTCTCTCTGAAAAATAAATAAATAAAATCTTTAAAAAAGTATTTATTGAGCATCTGCTATGAGCTCAGCCCCGTTCTGAGCACCGCAGAGGCAGCAGGGTACAGGTAAAGCCTGATAAGGAAGGCTGATAGATTCAGTTGGGAAAGAAGCCAAAAACAAAACAAAACAAAACAAAAAATGAACTCTCTTTAGGTTCAGATGATTTATTACCTATATAGACATGAAAGCAAGACCAATACACGTTCCAGCAATGTACGTCCCATGACCGGTAGGGTGACACAAAAGGGAAGGAGCCAGGGGAGGTCCGGCTGTGAGGAGCCTGTCCCACGGAGGACTGCGCGGTTTCAGCGCCTGCAGCTCTGCCCTAGGGAACATGCTCTCTCAGTCTGTGAGGACCACAGGGCCCTTTGCCAAGATGCATCAGCTGCACGCAAGTCAAGGTGGCTGGGGCTCCAGGGCCCTGCGCTCACGGCCTGGGCATCAAGGCTGTTTCAAAGCTTCCAGGCAGTTCCCGTGTGAGAACCCTAGTCTAGGTTGTATGATCTCTGAGGATTCCTTCCAGCCCTGCCTGAAACACATGCCTACCACATACTATCCCTGAATACACTCCCCCACCTCTCCACCCCTGCACCATATAGAGTGCTTGGCTGCTAAACACCATTCACCCATCCATGCCATTCAGGGCTCGCCTGGTCCTTAAGGGAGGCCTTTAGTTCCCCCACCTTTTAGATGAGGTAAGTGAGTGGTCCCAGAGCTGAGAAGGGGCAGAGCCAGCCTTGAATCCGGGCCTGTCTCTGAGCCCAAGAGGCTGCGTGCTGATTCCAAGGTTCTGTGAGTTCTAAGCATCCAGCAGCATCCTGTTCTGACACCCAGCTATTTTCCTGTTTCGTGAGCACTGCTTTGTGATTTTTAACTGTTCTGTTCTAACGTTATGCATTTTTGTATCCGATGACTACAACTTATTATTTTACTTCAATTGTCTCTGGTTGTTTGGTGAGTGTGGCGTTCTGTGACTGTGAAATGCCTCCCCTCCTCCCCCAAACCAGCAGCCAGTCCCCCCAACCTGAGTCTCCCCAAGGCTTCAAGTCACCCCCTTCTTCCCTTTTAAATTCTGTCCAAACCACCTGAGGCTTCTCCCTTCTCCTGGGCCCACTTTGGACTTTCTGAGTTCATACCATCACCAGGTGTTATTAGCCGTGACAATGACAACTGGGGCAGTTACGCTGGACGAGAGATTTAGGACCCGCAGTGAATCACGGCTCAGGAGCGGTGGCCGCTGCTCACCCCAGCTGTGCCTGACTGGTCTCCACCCTGAGGACAGTGGTGGCCAGAGTCACAGAGTGAGTGTCACCGGGACCCCTGCAGGGAGCCCACCCAGGCCAGCGTTCCTTGGCTGGTTGTGTTCCCAGGTCCCCCCTCCCTCCCCTCCTCTGAGCCCTGCGCTCCCCCCTCCCTGCTCCCAGGACAGCAGCTCAGCGTTTGTCTCTGAGGGTCTCTCTGGAAGGTGGTGTCTCATGTTGGCTCCAAAGCCTGACGGTTCCAGACCTTGTTAATGGTCCAGAGCCCCAGGCTTGGTAGAGGGAGGCAGTGTCACCAAGTGGTTAGGACTCCCCCTTTGGCTGACCCTGTTTTCAGTCTGGATTCTGCCACTTTCTCACCATGAGACCTTGGGGAATTGACTTAACCTTTCTCAGCTCAGTCCCTCACGTGCGCGCTAATGACATCTGCCTTATTGGGTGGGGGCCACCGTCCTGCCTGGGCTTCTCAGCACTGGGGCAGCGAGTGGAGAATGACCCCAGGCCCCACAGTCCTGGGTTCAGATTCAGCTTCTAGCCCTCTGGGGGCAGGTGGCTTAAGCTCCTCCAGCCTCCTCAGTTTCCCCCCCTGAAACATGGGCGCAAAAATGCTGCCCCACAGGGGCACTGTTGGGATTTGAAGAGGAGGGTGTGTCTGCCGGCGGTGCATTGCTGGCCTCAAATTCCTTGAGGGTATGACTGTGAGCAAATTTCTCCACCTCTCGGTGCCTGGCCCCTCTGCAGTACCTGCTTTCATTTATTATTTTGCCCCGAGGATGTGTTGGCCTTGAGGAGCCTCTTCTGCCACTACTGCACTTAAAGATGAAGAAACTGAGGCCAAAGGACACTGCATTAGACACCTGAGAACAAGACAGATGGCCGTGCTAAGTTATGCAGGGCCAACGATTAGTAAAGGGGGTGATCTCCCCACATCTGCCCCGCTTCCGCGCAGGGCATCCAACCTTTGGCGTCTCTGGGCCACATTGGAAGAAGAGTTGTCTTAGGCCACACATTAAATACACAAGTGCTAGTGAAAGCTGATGAGCAAAGAAAAGGTTTTAAGTAAATTTATGATTTCGAGTTGGGCCGCATGCGGCCCGTGGGCAACTTGGACACCCCTGCCTGAGACATCTCACTTGGGTGACTCCTAAGTGCATGTCACGTTTCAACACAGAAGTGTCACTTCCTTCAGGAAGCCCACCCGACCCACCCTCACCATTGGGTAGGTCCCCTGTGGCCCTCATCATATGATAACTAATTCTTTATGTAGTTATTGCTGTCATGTCAGCCCGTCCTTTCAGCTGGAAACCCTGTAGGGCACACAAGGTGCCTGTCTTCGTCACCCCTCTGCCTGGCACCTGGCTCGGTACTTGGTGCTGAAATATATCAGGGACCTGTCCAGGGCACTAGAAGATGAGGCTCCTGTGAGGCAAGGGAAGGAATGAGGAGCAAGGGACAGGGACCAGTGTGGGACAAACCTGCCTTTGCTGGAGGATCTACCAGTTGCCTGGATGACCAGGATGGAACCAGAAGCCACAGCCCTGCACGGACAAGGCCCGTGGGCGCTGGTCAGTGGGCTGTCGTGAGCAATCAGGTCGTTTGCCCTCCGTGCTGGGCACGTATCGCGGGAGACGGTGAGGCCGGTGCATTAGGAAGTGAACAGACACATCTTTGGTTAAAACATAATTTAGCTAAATGACTTGCCCACACATTTCCCTGTAATCCCCTCCTGCCCTGTGGCTGCCTTTCTTCTCCCCGTCTTTCCTCCTCTTTACGAAGCTTAATCATTTTTCTCATTCTCCTCTTTGCTTAATTCTGAGAATAAGAAGAGCGGAGCTGACTGCGTAGCCGCTTTTGCACCAAAAGAAACCATTTTGCAAATTGCAGGAAATGATTAGAAATCAGGATAGCATTACATCAGTTATAGCTGGAGATGGGCAGAAAGATGGTCGGGGCAGGGGGAGGGCTGAGGAAGTGGCCCCTCCTTGTTAATGGGGGGCAGCGTGGGCAGTGGAGAGAGCACTCGACCCAGGGCCCCGACTGAGCTCTGGGCCTCAGTGAGCCTTTGAGGCTCCACCTAGAACCTATCACCCTCACCCTGGATATGTGGTCGGTTCCTCTTCCTCCACCATCCCCCGCGGTGTCTGATCTCCCTGGCCTGCCTTCAGCAGGAATCCTGTTAGGCCAGCTTAGCCAGAATCCCCCGCACCCTGACATTTCCAGCCACCGGCCCCCACCCCGATCCTTGTCATAAATTCCCAATTTTCCTGTTGGATGGAAGGTGAGCCCAGTCTTTCTCTCCTACGACAAAACCCCATAAAACCCCATTGTTATGTCCACCCCTCCCCCCGGGAGAGTCTATCTTCCTGTTTTTTCAAAGAGCATCATGAAGGAATTTTTTATCTAACGGTGGCTCCTGGGGCGGTGGCCTCAGGCAGGCAGGTCTCTGTTACTCTCCAAATGGCCCAATATGTCTGTGCCTGGCAACCTCCATTCTCTGGTGCATCTGAGGAAAGTTGTTGGTTTTCAGTTTGCCCAGGTTTTTCCTGTTGTAAGGACAGGAGTGACTGGCAACTTTCACGCTGAAATCTAAAGTCTGTTCCGTTGCACTTGGAACAGAATTCAGCCTCTTCACGGAGACCCTACCTGATCTAACCTCTGCCTTCTTCTCTGATCAATCTTAGGGCTTGAGTAGCCAGCAAATGGCGATTCTGCTCCCCATTTGAGTTTGGAACAAGCTGAGACTAAGACAGAGGGGTAAGGCTGATTAACCAAAAAGAATCCCCTTTGTTGCGGGTGAAGCTGACTGGAGGACCCAGCACAGGCAGCGGTGACAACGTGTTATTAACACCCTGTTGAATTGGACATCTTCCCCTAAAACAGCAGACTCCCTCCAGGGCCGTGGCCTGCGCACTGACCAGACCACGTGACCGAAGGTGGACGAGGAGACCCTGTCAGCGTGAGCAGCCACAGCGAGCTCACAGGAAACCACGAGAAAGGCGTCACTATCATTTTCCAAACGAAGTGGTGTAGGGCAGGGGTTAAGGGCGTGGGCTCTGGCATTGGAAAACCCGCGTTTAAAACCAGCCCCTGACATTTATTAGCTCTTGGATCTTGAAATCGTTAATGAACCTGTCTAGGCCTCAGAATCAATATCTGTAGCTTGGGAACCATGATGCGCATCCCACGGGCTTGTTCAGGTTGGGTGAGGCAACGCAAGCGCAGTGCTTAGTTAGAGTCACGACGGCCCGTGGCAGGCAGCCCTGGAATTTCGTTGAGTCTGACATGTCAGCTCTGCTGTCTTTTTTCTTTTCCTGGACACGAGAAGCTGATTCCCACCCCGGAGCCTGCGCACTCGCCATTCTCGCTTACGGGAACGCTGTCCCAGATCTTAGCGTGGCGGCTCTTCCTCATCCTTCGGGCGCTGGGCCCTCCCCGGCCACCCAACACGAAGCAGGCCCTTTTCCCTAACACCTGAATCATTCTCTGTCACATTACTCTGTTTTATTTTCTTCAAGCACTTGTCACCTTCTGAAATTGCCTTGCTTATTTACTGATTTCCTTCTTTATTATGTGTTTTCTTTTTCTCCATTTGATTTCCATGGGACACTAACCCCTGACCTTGCACGTAGTTGGTGCTTAACCTGTTCTGGTTGAATGAGTGAATGAATGATGGATCCTGCACTGACACCAGACACTGGTTTCTGAGCTTCACTTTTGAAGGTTTCCTGTGCAGGGACTTGGGGCACTTGCTACCTGCTGGGTCCCAGTGTCATGTGGTCCCAATGGAGCCAGTGAACGGTTGAGCCTCCAGGGAATGACTTCTTCCTGTTTCAGAAGGACGAGCTGAGAATCAGGTAGCAGAAAACCCAGCAGACACCAGCTTAAACTATAAAGCTATAGGTGGACTGGGTCTCAGGCAAGGATTGATCTAGCATCTCACTTGTGTGACCAAGGGCTGAGTGCTCTTGCATCTCTCTGCTCTGCCTTGCAGAGTATCCACTTCATCGTCAGCTTCATTTCTCATGTGGTTGCAGCATCAACATGGCCCACCTACTTCCTCTTCCCTTTCCTGGAAGACATAGGCTCTCTAGGCCAGAATGCATACATCTCAGCTTCTACGTGACTGGCTCATGTTAAGTAATGTATCTACCTCTAAGCTAGTCCCGTGCTGATGGGGCCTGGTCTGGGATGTGGATTAGCTGAGTCAGGACCAGCCCCAGAGGTGGGGTCAAGGCTGTCACCCAAAGGGGAAGGCTTGGAATGGATGCTGGGGGGACAATCATGGCGTCCCCTCTTTCCGGGGAGCAGAAGCCACTTGGCTAGGGTGAGTGGCAGAGACAGCTCTGGAATCCAGTCTGAAGGGGAGGATGAGCCTGTGAGGGAGAAGGGATGGGGGGCTATGAGTGTCAGCCCCCTAGATCCCCCTTCCTCAGCCAGTGCTCCTTCTGTGGAGGGAGATGGTGGCAGTGGAGTTACCAGACTGGAGACCGTGAGACCCACAAATCCAGGCTGGGATTGGATTGTGCCCCAGTGCAGACAAGCTCCCTGCCCAGAGCGCCTGCCCATTCCTGCCCTCTCACTGACGGCCCTTGTGACTAGCGCAGATGCTGCCCACTCAGCCATCACTCTAGGTCTCCACAGCTCTGTGCTCTGGCTGGAACCATACCTGGCCTGCTGCACTCAAAAGAGGCTCAGAGCAGGCCAGGGCTTGGCGGGGGGCTGCAGAGACTGTGCACACAGGGAACCTGAGGCCTGAGTGTAGGCTCCCGGTCTCTCTTCACAGAGCTGGGCCCGGATCCTTGTTCTTAGGCCTGGTCTTTGTGCCCCTCTACACAGAGTGGCTCCCTCCCATTAACTCCCCTGAGCTGGAGGCCCACCCCCCTCTTTCCCCAGCCTTCTTCTGGCTTCCCTCACCTTCCAACAGGGGTGCTGGCCAACCTCTCTTGGTCTCCCCTGTCCTCACCTTCTCTCCTCTCTCCCACCTGGGGTTCCAGTCACTCTGAACTCTGGAAAGTTAATAGTTATAATGCATAATGTTTATTGAGAAGTAGGATGTTCCTTCCTGCTGCCGGGCTGAGTACTTCCCGTGCATTGCCTCATCCATTCACGCAGCACACGGGATGTTTCCCATGGGCCACACGCTGTCCAGATGGTTGGGAAAGGACCCTGAACAGAAACTCACTTCCTGGCCTCCAGGAGCTTCCAGTTTTGCTGGAGAAACAGACATCAACCAAGAACACAAAAATAAAATCACAAAATATTCCTGCTCCTGGTTTGGTTCAGGTCTTTGGAGAGAATTCTAAGCCCAGCTTCGATGTGGTCTATTATCCCATCAAAAAAATTATTGATTTACCTCTTTCCTTCCTGCATTCATGGGAGCTTGCTGTTCCTTCCCATGGTCAAGGCCCTGTGTCACACAGCAAAGGAGGGTTTAGGAGCACTGACTGCCTGCCACATACCGTCATCTCATTTTGTCCCCACAACCATGCTGCAAGGAAGACATTGCTTTGCAGGCAAGGAAGCTCAGACTCTTGGCTCAGGGCTGAGGCCTCGCGGCATCTGCTCTGGGGGCTCCTGGAGGGCCAGGGAGGGTCTGACAGACAGCGATGTCCTTTCTCCATCTCTGTCTCCCTAGGAAGGGGCTCCCATTCTGCTCAGGAGACTGTATGGCTCTCATTGTAACGACGATAATGACCATGGCAGTGGCAGAAGCAGCCAGTCACCCTTCCATGTAGAGGCCACCACGTGACTGTCAATGTGCAAAGCACTTTGCTTGTGTGACATCATTTAATCCATATGCAAATGTGCAGGTGGCTCTGTGGGGATGAGGACTGGGGCAGGACTTGAGGCCAGGTGTGGTGGGTGCTTGACCAAAAGGGAGTGTCATTCCTTCAAAGAGAAGAGGGACAGCCATTCCTGCAACATGAGAAGAGAAGCCAAGAAGCAGAAGGAAGAAGGAAACGGAGACACAGAATTAACTGACAAGGGTGCCAGTTCCCCAGGCAGCTCCCAGTTCCAGGCCTGCGCCAGGTTCGGGTGCCCCTAGGTGTCCGGAGGCATGCTGGGAGCCCAGGACCTCCCTTCCCATTTTCCTTTGCTTCAATTACGCTGAGTGCTTTCCTATTATTTGCAAAGAGCCCTGACTCAGATGGCAAAGAAATCTGCTTATTAGAAAAAAAACACTGGTTTAAAAAAAAGCAACAATTTTAACAATGAGTGTCTCTTGTTCAGAGAGGCCTCATCAAATAAGAGGAATGAGGCTTTTGTAAACCTATATGGAAATTAAACCCACAATCTGGGTACATACTTGTTTGACAAGTGATAATTAACTGCTGACAATATAATTTCAGTTTGGATGCAAACGTGTTTTTCATTAGGAAGTAATGCAAGAGATCCTTGCATCTGGGAGCCCAGCCTCCAGCAGTGGGAGCTCAGCTGCTCTGCTGGAAGGTTTTATGGTTGGCTTTGAGAGCCCACTGTTGCTAGCCAGGGTGGCTTGGACCCCAAAGTGATGCTGGGATCAAGTCTCCAGAGAACCTTCTAGAAGGCAGCTCAGTCAATCCCTGTCATGAGGGTCTAACATCCTCCTCTGGGCATCTCTGACCCCCCAAAGTGCCCAGAGTTGGGTGGCAGTTGGTGCGGGTGCTCTCTTCCCTCCAGCTTCTCCTATGCCCCAGGTCCTGCAGGGGTCATGTCCCATCCCCCATTTTATGGAGGGGGAAACTGAGAATCAGACATGAGGGAGTCACTTATTCAGAGCCACAGCTGGTGAGGGGCCAGATGGAGATCTGAACTCTGCCCTTCCTGACTCCCAAGTTCATGCCACATACCCGCCCACCTCCCTTTCCTCTAGTCAAATCAACTCCTTGGGGCCTCAGTTTTCTTGCCTGTAAAATGGGAATAATAGTGGCACTTACCTCATAAGGCAAGTGAGGATGAGATAAGATAATACACAGAACAGTGACTGGTACGCAGAAACCCCTAATAGACATTAGTTACGACGTGTGTGTTACATGCCATTGATTTGGCTCTGACTCCTTGTGACCCTATGAATGAATGACGTCTACAGTGTCCTGTCCCCAACAGCCCTGCTCAGCCCCTGTAGACTCAGGCCCTCAGCTTCCTTTACGGAGTCAGTACAGCTCGTATTTGGGCTTCCTCTTGTCCCGCTGCCTTCACATTTCCCAGCATGACTGTCTTTTCCAAGGAACCCTGCCTCTCATGATGTGCCCGAAGTAGGATGCTTCTCCAGTTTCATTTTTTTGGCCACCCGCGGTGTTTCAGGCTTATACCATGAATCGGTTTTTTCCCTACCAGTCTTCTTTACTGTTCAACTTTCACATCCGGACATAGTAGCTGGGAATACAAGGGTGTGGATGACCTTAGCCTTGGTCTCTAATGCCACATCTTTGCTCTTGGTCATCTGTCTTAATTCTTCTTTTGCTGGCCTTCTTTTGATTTCTTGGTTCCTTTTGAACTGATGACTGAACTAAGGTAAGCAAAATCTGTAACGATTTCAATGTCTTCTTGCCTATGTTACAGTGGTGAATTTCTTTCATAATTATGATTTTTTGACTTCTTGGTGTTCAAGTACAGTCCTGCTTTGGCATTTTTTTCTTTCACTTTCATTGGAGGTCATTTCAAATCATTGCTACTCTCTGCCAGTAAGATGGTGACATCTGCATATCTTAAGTCACTGACAATTCTACAAACTCTCACTCCTCCTTCCTCTGAGTCTAGCCCAGGTTTTTTTTTTTTTAAGATTTATTTATTTTTAGAGAGACGGGAATAGAAAGAGAAAGAGAGGGAGAGAAACATCAATGTGTGGTTGCCCCTACACCCCCTCTACCGGGGACCTGACCTGCAACCCAGGCATGTGCCCTGACTGGGAATCAAACCAGCAACCATTTGCTTTGCAGTCCCGTGCTCAATCCACTGAGCCACACCAGCCAGGGCTAGCCTAGGTTTTTGTACAACACGTTCTGTGTACAGATGAACTGCAGAGGGAGAGAGAACGCACCCTCATCTGACACCTTTGACTATAGGAGAAACCACTCCGCCCTGACCATGGCTTCCTATCCACAATACAGGTTACACATCAGGAAGTTCAAGTGCTGAGGAGCGCCCATTTCTTTCAGAGCAACCATGGCTTTTCATAATCGACACAAAGGCTTTACTATAGTCTAGAAAATATAGACTCACCTTTTGAAATTCTTTGGAGCACTCCAGTATCCAACAAACGTTTGCAATTAGATCTCAAGTGCCTCTTCCTTTTCTAAATCCCGCTTGAGCATTGAGCATTTCTTGTTCCATAGAAGGTAGAAGGCTTTGTTGTATCACCTCGGGTATCACCTTACCTGCGTGGGAAATCAGAGTGCTGGCCCTATAGACACTGCACTCCTGGGCATCTCCTTTCTTGACAATTGGATGTATATGGGCCATTTCCATTTGTCAGACCATTGTCCTGTTTTCCATATTTGTGGACATATTCTTATTAGGATTTTGACAGATTTGATCTCTGTGACTTGAAACAATTCTGTTGGCACCCCAGCTACCCCTTGGTGATTCATTTCTTCCCAATACTTTCAGGGTAACTCTTACTTTGCTCTCTAGAATTTCAAGTTCTTCCTCGTAGGAATCACCTTCAAAGGCATCTATTGTCCTTTTGTGTCTTCTGTGTAGGTTCTCAGCGCGGTTCCCACCTTCCCTGCACTTTCCCCAGGTCAGGTAATGTGCTTCCATTGATGGGCCACTCAGCACTCCTAGTCTAGGTTTGAATTTCTCTTCTATTTATTGAATCTTTTGGGAGAGATCTCTTGTTTTTCCTTGTTTTGTAGGTGGTTACAATACTTTATTGATTCATTCAGATAATAAATAATATCATTTCTCCCTCCTTGGGGGTCTCTGCCCAGGCTTCCCGTATCCATTTGAAAGGAAGAGCTGTACGGAGCCCTGCGCTTCGTGAGCACGTGTAACAGCAGGCACAGAGCGAGGGTTTGCTTCTTGGCTCCCGGGTCCCACTTCTCTGAGCACAGATATCTTAGCGCCCTGGCAGGTGTTGTCATAGAAGCTTCCTGTGTCTCACCTGAACTCAGCTGGTGGCCAACTAGGAGCTGTAGAATCATTTTTTAATCCATGTTTTCAGCCATTAAATCTTCCTAGGTGTCCATGGAATTTTCATCCCCTCTCACCTTGCACCCACCAGCAACATAGAACCACTTGCTGCTCACGGAACATTCTATACCCTTTACTGTGTCCAGCCTGCGCACATGCTGTATTCCCTACCTGCAAAGCCTTTCCTTCTGCATCTCACCTGGTGAAACTCGATCCTTGAAGGCTCAACTCAAGCCTCATTTCTTGGCCACACTTTGAGTCCAGATCTATTTGGCTTGACTCTGAACACAGAGCTGAGGCTCCTCAAGCACTTGCTCAGTTCCTGTTCCTACCACGTGTCAGACTTGGTACATCTGGGTGTGCATCATCCCAGTTAATCCTTACACCATGTACTCCTGTACGGAATGCAGTCTGTATTATCTCCATCTGGCAGATGAAGAAACTGAGGCTTAGAGAGGAGAAATGACTTACTTAAAGTCACATGTGAGGTTTGTCCAGAAAAAGTCCAGCCATTGTTAATATCACGAGAACAGTTTGCGTGACATTGATGTGACCTGGCAGCCAAGGAGAGTGGACTGGAATGTGCGTGTGTGAACAATGATGACTTCACTTTACTAGTCAGGAGGGAGCAGTGGACACCATTGAGTGAGCATGCATACTGTGTGGCAGTGACATTCAAAATGACTGAGCAAGGAGAGAAACAAATCTACATCAAATTTTGTGTTAAGCTTGAACATTCCTTGACGGAAACTATTTGGATGATCCGGCAGCTGCAGCTATGGGCAGCTGGTGATTGGCAGCTTCGTCACAACAATGTGCCTCCTCATGCACCATGTCTCGTGCAGAGTATTTTGGGCAAAACATCAAATCACTCAGGTGACTCAGCCCCATACAGTCCAGATTTGGCGCCCTGAGACATTTGACTTTTCCTAAAACTAAAATCGCACTTGAAAGGGAAGAGATTTCAGACCATCGATGAAGTTCAGAAAAATACGATGGGGCAGCTGATGGAGATTGGGAGAACTGTGTGAGGTCCCAGGGTGTCTACTTAGAAGGGGACTGTGGCATCACTGTCATATGTACAATGTTTCTTGTATCTTGTATCATGTTCAACAGATGTCTCTGTTTTTCATATTACATGGCTGGGTACCTCCTGGCAGACCTCGTACTTAATCAGCACTGGACCTGGGCTGCTAACACAGCCGCAAACGGCATCCTTTCCCCTTGAGCTCCAATGGACCCACTTGATTCCTCCCCTAAAGGCAGCAGGAGGTGTTGCTCCCTAAAGTCTCACTTCTATTTGTTATTGCTCCAGGCCTCACACACAAGGATACATGCTACCACACACACAAGCCCAGGCACGCACAGGCAAAGGAACAAAACCCCTAACGCATCCATAAGGACACTTCACTTTCCCAAGGATGTAAGTGAGCATGTCCATTCTCCAAACCTGTCCATACCCCAGCCCTGTGTGTGGCATCCTGACCTAGTATCCAACTGCCTCCTGGACAGCTGCCCTGGCATGACCCATGAGGTCCTCTAAAACAGTGAGCCCCTGTGGACTTCGGGTGGGTGGGGGCGGGGACAAACCTGACATAGAGACTGGGTTCTGACTTCTGCAAATCTTCTCTCTACGAACCCTAGAAACGCTTGATCAAATGTAGTCGTGTATCACTAAAAACAGGAATACATCCTGAAAAATGCATTGTCAGGCGATTTCATCGCTGTACGAACATCTTAGAGTGCACTTACGTTGACCTAGAGCGTGGGGCCTGCTGCGCACCGAGGGCGTGTGTGCCATGGCCCATGCTCCTAGGCTGCAGACCCGTACGGCGTGTTTCTGTACTGAATACTGTGGGTGAATGTAACACAGTGTAAGTATTTGTGTATCTAAACGTAGGAAAGACACAGTAAATGTACGGTGTAAAGCATAAATGGTACATCGGCGTGGGGCACTTACCATGAACGGAGCTGGCGGGACGGGAAGTTGCTCCGGGTGAGTCACTGAGTGACAGGTGAGTGAATGTGATGGCTTAGGACCTTACTGTGCACTTTATAAACACTGCAGCTTAGGCTACCCTAAATTTATTAAAAGTATTTTTCACCCTGACTGGTGTGGCTCAGTTGGTTGGATGTCATCCTACAAAGCAAAGGGTTGCCAGTTGATTCCTGGTCAGGGTGCATGCCTGGGTTGCGGGGTCCCCCGTTTGGGACGGGTGTGAGAGGCAGCAAATGATGTATCTCTCTCACAGTGAGGTTTCTCTCCCTCTTTCTCCCTCCCTCCCCCTCTGTCTAAAAAATATAATAAAATGGAAAAGTAAAGAATATTTTCATTATTCCATAATAAATCCATCTTAGCTTACTGTGACTTTTTTACTTTATATAGTTTATAATTTTTAAAAACTTTTTGCCTCTTTCGTAACAACACTTAGCTTAAAACACAAACATGTTGTACAGCTGGATAAACCTATTTTCTTATATCCTTATTCTATAAGTCTTTTTCTATTTTTGAAATGTTTTGTTTTTTTCACCTTTTGAACTTGTTTCCTTGTCTTTAGAAATGAAGACATAAGCACACCCATCAGCCCACGCCGGCACAGGTCAGGACCGTCGGTGTTCCTGCACCCCCACACCTCACCCCGCCGGAGGGTCTTCAGGGAGCTGCCGGCGGCTCCGACAATGCCTCCTTCTGGAACGCCTCCTCAGGGCCTGCCTCAGGTCCTTCAGAGAAGGTGTCCTTCTTTTCAGAAAAATGTCCGTGCTGGTTGGTTTGGTTTGTTTCTTTTTTTTCAATCATAGGTTTGCTTACAAGAAATTATGCCCCATAAACATTCTTCTCTATTAAGGAAAACTTTTTTGTGTTGGGGGTCCATGTTTTAAACTTTTAAGGAATCTTGTTGAGGTCTGCAGAAGCTTCTGCTAACCCCTTCACTGTGCATTGTCTTGGGGATGCTTCTTATGGGCTCGTCATCAGCCCAAATGTCATTATGTGACATTATACAGGCAGCACCTGACTACACCGCAGGAAGGAAAAGGGGGGCCGTCCCCAGAAGGTGGAAATGAACTGACAGCCAATGCAAAGAAGGGATAGAATGTACAATTTCCAAACCACTAGAGAGAGAAAGAGAAATTAAAAAAAAAATCTTGATTGATGTGATACGGCAAGAAATGAGTGGAAAACAAGCAACAGGCTGCCGTGGAAATCCTGGTAGGTTGGAAGCATGAAGAAAGCAGAACCCTGGCTCGGCCATTCACAGCTGTGTGTGATTTGGGGCACAGGAATCAACAACTTCACCCTCTCTGAGCCTCAGTTTCCTCATCGGCACAATGAGAGGATGAGGTGTCCTTGCGACTGTTGTGGGGACGCAATGAGACCCCGCCCAGCTGGTCCTCAGTTGCAGAGCAACACACACACACACACACACACACACACACACACACACACACGCCGGGGCCAGTGGCTGCCCTGCACCTCTTTGCAGCCAGAGACCTTGGGTAAGAAATGGACTTTGTGGTCATTGCAGTGTGAGCATCTTCTTCTTTTGTTTTCTTCTCTGACGATAGAGATGAAGAATAAGAGATTATCAGACCGGCTCCAGAAATCCATCAAAGAAATTTCCAAAGGGTCAAAGAGGCAGGAAGCCTCTCTCCCAAGACAACCTTGGCTTTATCCATTCTTCCCCAGCTCGGTAACAGCAGCAACAATGATTTGAGTGTTTTCGGTGTCCCAGAAACTTTTCTGTTTTAGCCACGTTCTTTCATTTCAACTCGCCTGGCAGCCCTGTGAGAGAGACACAGTCGGCAGCTTCAGAAATGAGGAGGCAGAGGCTTGGAGGGTGAAGCGGAGATCTTAGCTTTCCCTCACTTTCGTTCTTTGAATCAAAGTCCCAAGCACAATAAGATTATCCTTCCTGCCGGCTCTCCACTTCTTCTTCATTGAACTTTCTTCTTTAACTTATTTGCAACTTTAGAAGTTGGAAGGAGGGACTCTTAGAAGTGGAATAGTCCAACCCCCTTGTTTTACATGCTGGGGGCACTGAGGTCCGAAGGGTAGAAGCAGGCGGCTCAAGGTCACCCTGCCTGTCTGGGGCAGAGTCTCGATGTCCACCGGAGAGTCCCAGCCCCAGCCCCATTTTCTTGCTCTGCTGGACTCCATGTTTCCATTCTCTGAGGTCACCTCTTATGTTGCTTCAGAATTCTCTCCAGATATTTTCCTCAAAAACAAACCCCAGCACACTGGATGGCTGCCTTTGAATGGCTGAATTGCTCCAGAGCCGTTCTATTTCTTTTTAAACTAGACACACACACACACAGAACCAACCAGATTTTCTGATCAAAACTGGTTATCAGTTTCACACCCAAAGAAATGCATGTGATCTGTCACCTAAGAGACCTTAACACAGCTATTGATGATATTACACCCAGTTAAAATCCCAGTAACGGAACGTAATCTAGGGAAGGGTTTCATTTGGGAAAATTCACATCACCGCACATACACATCTCTCTTATCTCTCAAAAAATTTTTAAATCAAGAAAGAGCAAATCTTTTTTAAAGGTCACCTTACCCTTAAATGTTCTGGACGTGCATCTTTCAAGCACATGTCGAATGTGTGAATGTCACTGTTTTGTCACTTGAATAATCTGGCCGTCTCGTCTTTTCCCACTGTCACGAAGACCTTGGCAAGCGACTTACCCCCTCACCGTCTCATTGGTGATTTCTCTTTGCAGCCCAAAGATTTGTCTTTTTTAATCCCTCCTAGAGAGTGAACACAGTTACTGGGTCACAGAGAGAGGAGGGCAGGCAGCTGGGAGATTGCATTTCCGATTTCTCAGCATCTTCTGTGTACTGATCATCACAGCCAGCATCTCCGGAGGGCCAGGCGCTGTGCTGGATATTTTTAAAAATTTCCCGTCACTAACCATCATACTGTCACTCTGATTCTGCCCACCGTGACCCATAGCCCGATTATTCCACCCAATCGTCTCCCTGGTTCTGCTCCCCCTAGGGTCTGTTCCCCACTGAGCCCCAGGAAAGAACCTTCAAAATACAGGTGCACTAGACTTGTTAGGGAGATCACTTTGTAAGGTAAATAAATCTCTAATTACTATGTTGTACACCTGCATGAATATAATATTGTATGTCAACTCTAACTGAAAAGTAAAAAATAACATTAAAAATGTTGGCACAAGCCCTGGCTGGTGTGGCTCAGTGGAGTGAGCGCGGGCCTATGATGCAAAGGGTCCCCGGTTTGATTCCCAGGTAGGGCACATGCCTGGGTTGCAGGCCAGGTCCCCACTTGGGGGCATGTGGGAGGCAACTACACATTGATGTTTCTCTCCCCCTCTCTCTAAAAGTAAATAAATGAATTAATTAAAAAAATTGTTGGTACAACCACTTCTCTCCTCTGTTCACGCCTTCCACTGCTCCCATCTTTCTTAGGGCAGAACCAGAGTCCTTCACTGAACCCGACGATCCTTGTGACACCCACCCCCACTCTGCCCCAGAACCTAGGCCTCCATGCTGAACCATGAGTGCGCCGGGCAGCTCCCACCTCTGCCCTGAGGTTCCCAAGGCCTGGGATGCTCTCCCCGGCCCACTTGCAGCTCACAGCTGTCTGTCCGCCCTGTCTGCGCTCAATGAGTCCTTCTGGGTGAGGTCCTTCCTGTACGAAACTGCACACCAACTTCCTGAGCCTTCTCACTCCTCCTTTCTGCCTAACTTATTTCTTTATCAGTTCCCACTATGTGACGTCTTCTATAGATTTTGTTTACCTTGATAATTGTCTGTCTGTCCCTCAATTACAGTGCAGGCTCTATGAAGGAATGGGTAGTGGGCAGTCACTCACCACTGAGTCCCCAGCTCCTGGAACATAAATGTTTGCTGTATGAATGAATGGAAGAGTTGTGTTTGGACAATAAACAAGTGACAAATAAAAATATAATTTCAGAACCATGTGGAAGAGAATGACTAGGGGCTGCTTTAGGTTCAGATCTAGGAAAGCCTCTGGGAGGAGGTGGCCTTGAGCTGAGACCTGGATTTGACAGACTAGGTGGCAGGCCCAGGGAGGGGATGGCTCGCCCATAGCTGTGCAGGTGGTGAGTCGGGGAGCAGGTAGTGAAAGTGTGCCCAGGCTCCTGGGTCCTGCGGTGCCCTGCTCTGACCTTGATCTGTCCTTCTGCCAGGTGGTCATTACTCCACCAGGTCCTTCCACCCGCAGGGAAGAGAGCTACTGGGACATCAAACGGAGCCTTGGGCATCTTTGTGTCTCCTGGGCCACCCACAGGACCAGCACGCGGTGCGGCCTTTGCAGGTGGGTTTCGAATGAATCCCAGGTGGGGCAGGTGAGTGTGTGTTGCGGAATGTAAGCTTCAGGGACTGTCAAGTCCCGAGTGTCCTGGAGAAAACTGAATTATTTTTATTTAAATGGAGGAATTGAGCCCCAGAGTAGGATCTAGACATACCTGAGGCCACTCGATGAGTGCGTGCCAGTGTTTAGGACTCAACTCTGGTCTCCTGCTCCTGGTTCCTTCCCATACCACATCCCTGTAAAAAGAAGGCTCTGGAAGCCTGGCCCCGAGACAGGAATCCAGGGGACTCAGAAAGTTAGGGCTCCTGTGCCTCTGAAAAGCATGTCTGGGGAAACACTGGCTACAAGGGAAATATCAGGCTGGCCAAAACGTTTGTTTAGTTTTTTCCGTACGATGGCTCTAGTAGTGCTGAGTTGTCTTTGAAACAATTTTCTTAGATTGTATTGTGACAGCTGTCATATCAGCAAGCATTTAAAAAAACTTAACAAAATTGGTAAATTTTTGTATAGCCATTTAAATATTGAAGATGGAAGTAAGTATGCAACATTTTTTGTGTATTATGCTATGTTATTTCAAGAACAGTAAAAATGCAACTGAAACGTGAAAAAAGCTTTGTGCAGAGTGAGGAGAAGGTGTTGTGACTGATCGAATGCGTCAGTGGCGGTTTGTGAAGTTTCTTGTCACTGTTGACATTTTGGCCAAGTGGCCCACAGCTTCGGGGCTGTCCTATGCACTGGGAGATGTTTAGCAGCACCCCTGGCCTCTTCCCACTAGAAGCCAATAGCGGGAGATAGCCGACACACTCAAAATATCCAAATCAATCAAGTTATCAGTGAAGATGAAAAATACATCTTTTATTTCACAGAGAAAACCGTTCGGCCTTTTTGGCTGACACAGTGAAAAGGAGACCCTGTACACGAAGTCCCCGAAGCCCCACAAATGGAAAACCCGTGCCCTGGAGTTGATGCTGACCAGCGGCCCTTGAAGGTCAGAGCTGGAGGAGCCCCAAGGGGCTAGGCCTGGCAGTTCATTATGGAGGTGGGGATCCTGAGGCCAGGAAGGGCGAATGATTGACCCGAGGCTGCGCAGACTGGCCAGTTGGGGCCGAGCTGGGCTGCAGACTGGCCTTGCAGCTCCGCCCAGGTTGTCAAGGTGAGAGGCTCCGAGGGGCCAGAACAACGCACATCCTCTGGCTGCCCTCTGGGCTCCTGACTTCAGTCCCCCTGGTCACCTGGCAGCTGCTCCTTCAAAGCTGCTCACTCCTTGGAGGATTTTTTTTCTTTTTCTGGAAAGATTCTTGATAAGGCATGGTGTATGTGGAGCAGAGAGTGAAAGTGTCTTGATTCTACGTGGAGAGCTGGTCACTCGTGCGATAAACCCAGAGGCTGCAAGGGAGGGGGTCTGCATTTGTCACCATCATAGGAAGGGCTGGGCTAAGTTTAAAGTGAAGGTTAGCCACCGTCAGGAATTCTTTGACCCCTTGCCATATATCAGGTCCTGCCCTGAACGCTGTGCGTGAATGATCCCATCTGATGTATCCTTGCGGCTCCGTGACCTCTCACAATCAGGCAGGTCATTATCCTCATTTGAAAGATGAGAAAATGGACACTTAGTGAGGTGACATCCTTTCTTGGCAGCAAAGCTGATCCTCTAACTCATCTGCCTAATGCCAAAGTCTATTCCTTAGACTCTGAAGTCCAAGGATGGCTTTTGGTTGAGACAGATTGGTATCAGCTCAAGGGGCCAGTCAGGACCAGCCTCATGGGTAGTGGTGGGGCTAACCTTTGGATCAGTACGGTAAGCCGGGGTTAGTGCAGGATGGAGGTCGGGGTCAGTGGATGGACAGAGCAAGCCTGTGGTTAGGACCAAGGTGCCCTTGTGAAGAGGCTTCTCAGGGCAGGGCAAGTGCTCCTCTGGGGGCTCTGGGGGCACAAACAGATGACTCTCCCCACAAGTAAAACCTTCTAAAGACTGATAGCGTGTCTTATAAAGCCCCATGAAATTTTCAGTCAACTCCATAACACAGCTGTATTTACTTTAGTAAAAATGTTGCCCTCTAATTATTTTCAACTAATCTTCACGCCCTGGGGAGATGTCCCATGTGTGGCACTCTGCCATCTGGGAAAGCAGAGATGTAGGAATGGGTGTCCGTTAGGTTCCGCCTGGAGCGGTGGTGGCGTGGCCAACTATCCTGAATGCCCAGGGCCGAGGGATTTCCTGGGATGCAGGACAGACTGTGTTTGAGCCAGAAAAGTCTAAGGCAACGCAGGCTGATTAGCGTTTGAAGTTAGACTAAGGGTGAATTTAGGGTTAGTAAAACAGACCCCTTGAGAGTGGGTAGAACACAGTGGCTAAGAACATGAGCTTTGCTGCGAACAAGACCCAGGTATTTTGCTCCCCTCTCCTGCTACTTACTCACACATCTGTTTGAGTCTGAGACTCCTCATCATCATGGCGGAGCCGTTGTCGCTTATTGTGAGGCTTACACGGCAAATTAACGGTCAGTACGCAGCGTCGTTGCTATTCGTTCCTGTCCTCGGGGGCCTCAGGCCAGTTACGATAAGAACACTTTGGGCCAATTTTCCTGCCACCGGTCATCGTGGCTATTGGCTGGGGGCTGAGAGTCCATCCCCCTGCTGTTTCCTCTTCTGGGAACTGGAGGAGGCAGATGGAACCACTGCCAGAGCCTTTCTGGCTGGAACGTCCTCTGGGTCTTGGAGCTGCTTTTGTGACTTGGAAGTCTTTTCAATGTTTCATGAGGTCGCTTATGAAGAAGCTTTTCAGGAAATCTCTAATTAGTTTGGAACTGGTGGACAGAGCTACATCGACTAACCATCTATCAGACGGCCGCTGTGCGGGAGAGATGGGGTGAAACGCTTGCAAGGCAGAAACACCTGTGGTGGTCGGTGGGCCCACAAGGCTTCCGGGACACCTCCCCGAAATCCAGTCAGGGTTAGAGCTGTGAGCTCTTATCTGCCCCTTGTGTCGCAAGGCAGGCATTCTGGGATTGTGGGATTCAGGAGCGCTGTGTTGTTTTGCTTAAGGAGATGAAGTGTTTTGCTTAAGGTCACCCAGCAGGCTGAAGGCTAGAGTGCTCTAGTCCAGTGACCTTTCCCACCCCTCACACCCCCAAACCAGGTCACTACTCAATTCAATGCTCCTAGGACTTGTCCTCTTGCAAAATGTAGGAATGAAAGGTACTGTTGAACCGAGATGGTCTCTGAGGTTCCTTTGTACCATGTTAGTCTCTGTAGTAAGAGTTTAGGACTGAAAATATAACAGGGCGCAGCAAAGGGGGGGCCCCCAAATGGGGATTTGTAATGGGGTCCAGAACTCAGAGTGTCCAGGAAATATTAGAAAAAAATATATATATAGGATGTCCTCACCCCCACAAGCCTGAGCTGGGGGATGGGATGCATGGAGCAGGGCCATTGAGAGTAGTTTCGCATAGCAACAGTTCTGCAGATAGCTTCTAGGACGGTCATTTAACATATCTATAACCTTTAACTGGTTTCATGGATGTGTTAAATAGCTGTGGCCATGCTTTGAGCCAGGGGGATGGGAGTGACTTCAACCCATGATGCAACTGGGAAGCAACTCCCCCTGGTTACAGCACTTGCGTGAGAGCTTGGAGATGATTGATTCTACACCGTGGGACCTCGCTTGCCTGGACTTACTATGGCAGCCCGGTAAAGCTGGCAGGTGAAATTGATTGTGGGAGGAGTTGGAAATGGGGCTGCAGAGGAAGATTGGTGCTGAGATTTAAAACCTAGGCGTGGCAGCCAGGCTGGGGCTTTTTGGGACCACACGGCTTTGGCAAAAGTTGGGACCATGTAGCTTTAGGGTGTGCCCTTTTTTTGCCACGTGGCTTAGGAAGCAGGAGAGACTTTGCCTGGAAGAAAAGGGGTGAAAGGACTCTTGCTGGTGGCCATGAGAAGGTGCCACATGGTTTTGGATTAACTGGAGATCGTGGCGGCCACACAGCAGATGGTGCCGGAGCCGAGGGGCTGCCTGAACCACGGACTTCTACTTCTTTTCCTGAGATACAGTAGCCCGGACTGGGCAAAGGGGAGAAGGAAGGACCGTGTGCATCTGTGGGTATTCTAAAGGACTTTAGTATTTTAATGAAGACATTGAGTCATTAGTCTAAGTCTGTATAACTTTTAAATAAATAATCCCTTTCCTTTTCACCAGTCTCTGGCATTGAGAGACGTCTTTCCCTGGCGGCAGGCAAGGCGAACCTAGTTCGGGGGCGGTGCCCAGAGCACAAGGGTGGGTCCATTCGGTGATGGTACATTGTTCACCCCTCACCCCGGGTCTGTTCTGTAAAAAAGAAAGGATTGGTGCCTTTGGAAACAGGGCCAAACTCTATGATGCATTGCGGTTCCCAAATAGGGAGGCCTCAGGGACTCTGTTTCCCTGGTGGTGTCTGTCCTTGGTCGGGGGTAGTGTAGCATCAGGGACACCAAAGCCAAGCTGTCTTTCATTTGGCTCAACATCTCTAAGTGAACTATGGCCTAGGAGAGGAGCTGACTTCCCTGAAGGGTGGCCGGAGCTGGACGTGACCTTCCCTCAGTAGGTGCTGGGTAAGTTAGAAAGAAGTGACATCCAGGGGTCATGGTCAGGCTAGCATCCAAGATCCCAGATGGGTGGTCAGAACCATGGGGAGCATCCTGGGAGATGGGGAATCTGGGTCAGGGAGGGCAGGGAGAACCCAACCTATCAGATTCAAAGTTCAGAATTGGGCTGAGTCACAGAGCAGGCCAGCCAGCAGGGGAGATAGATTTGAAGGGAATGAAGGTAAAATACCAGCTGTGCTTGGTGACATCAAGTCTTCCTCTTTTCAAAGCCACTCCGCACAGTCTCAGAGCATTCGCTACGTTAGCCGGTTGATACGCATGGTTTTACAGAATTGTCTTAGCAACCTAAGAAAGAAAATGTCATCACCATTTCACATTTAGCTGTGGAACCTCAGAGGTGAAGGCACTTGCCAGAGCCTCTCAGCTTGAGACTGGAAATCAGCTGCCCCTGCCCGTGAGGCCCAGTCTCATTAACCACATCCCTCCCCCGCCTGCCAGCACAATGGAATCACGGCAGGCACAGAAGCGCACGGAGCCCCCCTGTGCCGCCAGACTTGGCCAGGGGCAGGCGTTACGCTGGCGTGGCCTGGCAGCCCACTCCTGGGGGGAAAGCTGGTATCTCACAGCTCTCAGCGGCTCAAAGGGGCTGCAGGGAGAGAGATGCAGTGTCGCCGCTGGGTACGTCAGCAAGGAAAATTGGCCTTCAGGTTGTCCTTGGTTTGGGGCCAGGGGTCGTGAACCCTGGCTCACCCACTTAGAGGTGTTTGGGGCACTGAGGTCATGTGATTCCTTGAACAAATAAGAGCCGTTTGTTGAGTCGCTGATTGCTTAATTTCGGGCATTTTTTTCTCCCACCCCTCCAAATTATATGTTGATACTGTTTTTTTTGTTTCTTCAGAGCTGATAGAAAGGGGAAAAAAGCAGGTGAACAGAGGATACATCACAGAGCCAGGCAGTGCATTTCTTGTTTATTCCCATAAGAAATAACCAGCTGAATTCAAATTAATTCAAGGCTCCCCGTAACTGAAAAATAGGAACAAGCCAGCTAGACTCATTTTCTTAGTCTAGGACTAATCTATTAATCAGTTTAGCTCATAGAAAGAAAACACGCTTCTTCAATAATTTTCAAACTGAAAATAAATGCCTCATTAAGTTAAACATATTAACCTGCGAACGGTATTGATGTCAGACAGACTAATGAAAGCCACTGTAGGGATGCGTAGTAATTCTCAGAGGGACCCGAGCGCCATTAGGAATTCTCTGCAAATGCTCTCAGCTGCTCTACAAGGGGCAGAATCACCCCGGGAGAGAGGGAGACAGGGGACAGGGGACACTCCTGCAGCCATGGCCGTCCCTGTGACTGACATTGCCTGATTAATTCGGCTGTTTCCGGCCACTTCAGAAAGGGCCTGTGAGTAAAGGAGGACCCTCACGTGATGTCACTCCCTGTTGTTTCCGAGGCGGTCGGAGCTGGAGTTGGCCTCTGGACCACAGGCAGCGCTGCAGGGCTGTGACATCAGCCCTGGAAATCCAGTTCCAGGCTCGGACAGTGTTTCCTGAGTCAAACAACATGCTTGTACATATGTCGTGCAACATACAGATTGAACAACATACACATGGAAGTGTCATGGACAGCCAGTGAGGTACTTTTGCCTGGTACTGAACATGAGAAAACTGAAGGGCATTAAGAGACACATGCAAGGTCACCCAGTTTTAAGTGAGCCAACCGAGTTTGAACACAGGTTGGTGTGACTTGGGGTAAAGAGACCCCCCTCACAGCCCACTGCAACCCCTCTCTTGGGCGAGCTGCCTTTAGAGCCCCTCCCAGCTCTCACTCTCTGAGAGTCTATAGAGCCACGATGATCCACGGGTGGTGCAGAGTCTCCACGTGGCTACACAAGAAGCAACAGGGTGTGGAGGAAGTCCTGTGCACCCAGGAGCCAGCCTGACCTGGGCGCAGGTTCTGGCTCGGGAGCTGAGCTGAGGTACCGGGAGCCTTGGCCGACTTACTGAGTTAGTTTCCTTAGCAATTAAATGGGAATGGGGCCTAAATGATCGAATAAGGAAAGGCCCCTGACACACAGTGGGTGCTCAGGAAGCACTGTGCCTCCTACTCTGCACGGGGCACCTGGTCCACCTGGTTGGGATTTGGCCCTTGGCCAAGGACCCTCATGGGTGACCTGCAGAGAAGTGGGGCTGCCCTCCTGACACCCACACACATCTCCTGGAGGCCAGCTGTGATCCAGGTGTGGGGGCTCATGCTCCCTGATGCCTGGGTGTTCATAGCCTAGTGGCAAAGTTGGGAAAATGGCACCAAAGAATCCAGGTTCAAGGGTGGGGTGGGAAAGAGAGGGAAGCAACTGGATACAAGGGTAGAACCCCTGGAAATGGCAGAGGAGAGAAACGGGGCTTGAACAGGTGCTTCTCTGGGCACACTGGGCGAGTGCACCTCCCCCTGAGCACTCTGCACGAAGGCGACTGGGGAGCTGGAGGCCCAGGCTGAGGTAAGAGAAGCAATGGACAGGCAGGGTTGCAGTCTCCAGCACCCCAACCTCTCTGGCGCCGGCAGGCGCTGTCTCCTCTGAGTGTGTTAATGAGGGAGTGGTCATTTGCTAAGAATGTATCAGGACCTGTATAGGCGCCTTTACATTTATGTGTTGCCTTCTCATGCAAAATGCTCTCCCAAACCCTGAGCACTTGTGATTATTATCCTCCTGTGTCTAGTGAGGGATGGAGGCCGCAGGTGCCAAGTAACTGGACTAGGGTCATGTCACTCATAAGTGACGGAGCCACCCTCGCTCCCTGGGGCTCGGCTCTGATGGCCACAGTTTCCCCACTCATCACGGTGCCTCAGGTTCTGCAGGGGACTGCCGCTCCCTCCCTAGGCTGGCTCCCGGTCCGGATGTGTCCTGTGGGACAGACGTGAGGAGTCGCTGAGTTCTTCCTGTCTCACCGCGTGTCGGCACTAGCCTGAAATCTTTGGCAAGGCCCACGAGCTCCCCTTGTGCTTCGAAGCTGATGATCTCACCACGCAGGGCAAGCCAGCTGTTTATTTCCAGGCGTGAAACACCTGCTCTTCCGTCAAGGACTCTCTGAGCTCTGTTGTTGTAACTTAATTTCAGTCTGGGGCCCTTCATGCCAGCTCACTGAAATGCTATTCTGTCTGCAATTATTTCTTTCGTGCCCGTGTCCCCTGTGTGTTCCAGGATGACAGGGGCCCTGGACCGTGTGCACACAGTGAGTGCACAATAAATATTTGTTGAGTGACAGAGTGAAGGAATGGCTGAGGGAGACGTGGGTTCTACAACCGAGTGTCTATGGTCTCCGAACATGGGGGAGATGCCTCTGCTTTTCAGGGGTAAAGATGGTGGTTGACGGCAAGTTTGCAAGAGACAAGGTACCAGCGGCAGCGTTGAAAGGTGGCTGAGTACAGCTGCTTTGGAATCAGGTACGTGGGTCGGAGAGCTGTTGCTGTAACAAGGTATCTCAAAACTTCGCTGCTTAAAATAACAAGGGTTTAGTCAGTGTAGCAGAATGCGGGTCTGCTGGGAGGTTTTGCTGCTGTTGGTTGTGCTTGGCTGGTCTTAGATGGGATTGTTAGATTTTAGGGCAGCTGCTGTGCTGGTTGGAGGCTGGGTGGTCTAGGATGGCCTCAGCTGGTTTGGCTTATTCCCACCCCTTGTGTTCTCTCATTCTCCGGGGATGAGGGCTGTTCTCATAGCGAAGGCAGATTACAAAACATCGAGCCGAAGTACATAAGGCCTTTCGAGGTTTAGGCTCAGAAATAGCACAAGGTTGCTTCCACAGCATTGTATTGGCCAACGCGTGTTGTGAAGCCAGCTCGTGTTAAACAGAGGAGAACTGTGTTTTCCCTCTCGATGGGAAGAATTGCAGTCATATGGCAAAGGGCCTGGATCCGGGGGGTGCGCAAGCAGGAGTGAGAGGGAGGCATAACCGTAAAGTGGGGCGCTTACGCTTTGGTATCGGACAGACCTGGTTTTGACTTGCAACTTGGGTGTTTTAGTGAAAATGACTCAGACTCTGTGAGCCACAGTTTGCTCATCTGAACAATGAGGATAATACTATTATGCATGGCACTGGGTTATTGGGAGAGTTAAGTGATACAGTAAATGCAGAGTATGTAGGGCCAGGCACATAGGAGCCCCCAGTGGCTGAGAGTTGATGGCAATACCACAGTCCTTGTATTTTTTATTGAGAGCATTCTAGCATCTAATGGAGCCCTGAGCCTTTTTCCACTCCAGAATTCAGAGTCTTAGGATGTGGGACCTCTATTAATGTATTAAAGTTGGGAGACTGTCTCCTACGATCTGCCCTCCTCACCCCCAGCCCTCCCTTGGCCTCTAGAAATGGTCTCTGTTGGTTCGGAATCCCTGCCTGGATGGACTCCCTTTCCTCATGGACTGTTCGCCTAATGGTGCTCAGGGGGCATCTCAGGCGTCCTCCCTCCTCGCCGCTCCTGAACTTGGGAGGATGACTGATGACCAAACTGTGGGGCAGGGTGGGGGGCTGTGGGAACCAGGGGCTGCTCCCTGACATGTTCGCTGGGTTTGAGGAAGGGAGACCCCTTTGGGGGTGATCCGAGAGGGGTTCCTCTGTCTGCAACATGGTGCCGATTTGCTCTCGCATGAGTTTCTCCCTTAATTTTCCCCTCTGGGCTCAGAATGAAGATCAATTTCAGCTGGAGGAAAAATAATTAAGACTTGTAAAGCCTTGTCGTCAATGGTGCTCCAGGGCTCCCAGCAGAGTGGCCCAGCTGGAGTTTTTATCATTTCTTGGTCTTGGTGAAAGACCCCCTTGGAGATTGGCCAGTTAGCCCTTGTTAATGGCTTTGCCTTCCACAGAGTCTTCAGTGAAAAGCATGCTTTGGAGACCAGCGATAACCATCAGAGAGACAGAAGTGAGCTACACTTTATCAAGAGGCGAAAACAGTGTGCTTGGAACACGCTACAGGGGAAATGGAGGCTTCCCCGTTGGCCAGGCCAGGGTGGGGGCGGTTCGTGTGCAGGCTGCTCACCAGAGGAAGAAGAGGAGAAATCAGAATTTAAGAAGCACCCGCGTTTATATAGACACATTTCATAAGGGACTTCATTTCATGCTCACCATTGCCCACGAGGTTGTGTGTCCATTAAGGGCTCCTTGCTTGCATTCCTCACCCATTTATCAGCAGCGTTAACTTTTCTTTGGGTCATCCCTTCCTCCACTTTCAGTCCGCGGGGGAGGCAGCACCCGCAGCTTAGAGGGGGACCACAGGACCTCGGGTTAAACCTGTGAATTCAGATCATCCCTCTGGCTCAGGGATGGGCCTGGGGCCCAACCAGAAATTGTTTTACAATGAGTCTTTTTTACTGGGGCTTCTGAGAAATAAGACTGTTGCTCTGTCCACTGAACTTGAACCTGGAAGCTTATGGTCTGCAGCAGTTGCTACCATCTCAGGTGTAGCCTGAGGATGGAGACAACATACGAAGGAGAAACAGAGGGCATTGTGGTCGTCATGACATCATTGGAGGCCCCATCATGTCATTTCTGACTTAACCCCACCCCCACAGGTTCCCACTACCCCAGTCACCGCGCTGATTCTCTTTTTGCTTGAGCTGCAGTGAGACTGGAGTGGATCGCAACCCAGGCAAAGAGGCTAAAGTAGAACTGGAATGTAGAATAAGAACACAGGGATGCCTCAGACCCCAACTGCGGAAGCCCACCAGGCCCACAGGGCCCTGGAGGTCACCTGGCAGAGGAGCTCCCGGGCTCTCCGTGCCTCTCCCAGCCTTTGTCCCCGACTGGGTCTGCAGTATGACTCACCTCAATGTCCCTTTGCCCGTCTTCTTTGTTTCCTTTGCCGACTGGCTTCTCTGCACACTCGTGACCCAGCATGGCCCTACCTAAATGATGGCTGCTTGACTTTGTCCCCCTGTTCCGAACTGAGACTCCCAGGAGCGGATCTGATTTTTCCAGCCTGGATGAAATGTCCACTCTGGGCCTGTTCAGCTGTAGGGGTTGAGGGAGACCCTTATCAGATTTGTGGGCCGACAAGGAGGGATGTACAAGGAAAAAATAATTGGCATTTTGACACAGACGGGAGGTACAGTCCCTGTTTTGCAGACATGAAAACAGACTCAAAGACGTACATTGACCTGCTGAGACCTTGCAGTGGGTGAGTTGTGGGTGTGGGACCCACACGTGTCCTGCTGGATGCCGAACTCCACGGCCCTTCCCCAGTGGGCCTCCCAGAGCTCCTCTGTGGCTTGCTGCCTGCTCACTTCTGCCAGGATGACCGGAGCAGGAAACAGGAGCTGACTTCCCCCTGGGGGGAGGTGACCACGGGGCCAGCATGGAGCCCATTCCCCACCAGAGTGGCCAGGCCCTACTTCCCTTCCAGAGACAGGCCGGGGCCCACAGTGCTCAATTATTTAACACAGGTAAGAATTTAATGACAATTTCATGGCGGTCATTTTGTTTTATCCACACAGCTCACCGATGACCTTGCGGCTCTGCCTGAGTCGGGCAGCCCCACTTCGGAGCTCTTCCTCCGAGCCTTTCAGCTTCCACGGAGCAGTTCTGATGACAAGCCCCTGTGTGGTGGCCGTGAGGTCCAGCGCGGGCCAGGCTTCCCTTGGACACAGCAGAGCAGTGACGGCCAGGTGAACGGGCCCTCTCAGGACCAGGGCTGGGCGCCTGCCAGCCACGCGGCCCTGACCTCCATTTCCAGGAGACGATCTCTGGATCTCTGACGTTTACATTGTCGGAAGGATGTAGAAAGGGGGCACAGTGCGGGTTGGACCTGGAAATTGCTGGAAACCACATCCCTGCAGATAAGCAATGGGGGGGGGTGTTGCATGTGCAGCCCTTTCAGGGTGTCACAGGGTCAGGAAGGTGGCCTTGGGGCAGTGACTTAACCTCCCAGATCTGCAGTTTGCCGTGTGAAGGCAGGCCCGACGAACCCTTCTCTCAGGCGTTTGTGAGGGTCAGGGGCCATGGAAAGCTGTCAGCCCGGGGCCTGGCATGCAGTAGGTGCTCAGATAAGCATGTGGCTGTTGACTTAAGCTGGTGTCCAGATGACTTGCTGAGCTGGGTGGGGTGGTGACGTGGAGCCCTGGCTTCCAGCCACCACCTGTCCCATCACGATCATTTGAGGAGGCTCTGTGTACTGCTCGACATGGAGATGGGTCATACTGGGAAGAGCAAGGGTCTGGACAGCATGATTCCCTGTCACCAATGTAGGCAGGAAGGTGACAGGTGATGGAGAGCAAGACCCAACCTTCAGAGAATCTGGTGGCAAGGGAGAGACGGCTGCACGGGCCAGGCCAGGTACCCCAGCAATGGGTGGTGTGCAGGTGCACCCTGCAGACAGGAGCAGCTCCCCCCTGGATCATGGGCTGGGACGAGGGTGTGGTGATGGGAGACACTGTGGAAAAAGAACTGGAGGGCTTGATGGGTGCCTGGGGGTGGTCAGTGTGGCATGGACTTGGACATTTCAAGGCATGCAGGGGTGAGGATGCTGCTTAGGATCAACTCTAGAGAGAATTAAGGATCTAAAGGGAAAGAGAGAGGCTGGGGGACCTGGGCAGGAAGCAGATCTAGTCTTTGTGGAGGAGGAATGACTGGACGCAGAGCCGGGGGGTCCTGGTTCTGGGCAGGACTGCCTTTAAGTCACCATGTGGCCTGGGCCTTGGACTTCATGTCTGCAGAATGAGAGACTTTAACTAAATGCCCTTTAAGTGCCCCCCCAGCTCAGGTTTCAAGTCTATGTGGCTCTGTTTTCCTGGCTCCCAAAGGGGCCAGCAGTTACCCAGCTAAAATCAGCCTCCTGTCAAAGGAGGGATGTGCAGCTCTGTTGGGAAACACTGGGGGAAGATCTTTCATGGGTCAGGGACTCTCTGAAAGAAGTTCTTTGCGACCCATCAAGGCCACTCCCGCACAAGGTTCACCCCTCTTGACTGCTTGAGGACATCGCTCTGGAAACACTTCCATTCCTCAAAGTCTCTTTCTCTGGGGGGTCACTCCCGCCCGTGTACAAGCACGCCATTAGCTCCCCAGTCACAAGGAGACCCAGTCCTGCGGCACATCCTACTCACTCTTCATTTTACAGCCACATTCCTTGGAAGAATTTCTACACTGCCCCCCTCCCTGCCTCCTGCCCTGGGGAACCTGCACTCACTGAGCTGTCCCTGAGGGGCTCTTCTGCACCTGGGCCTGCCGGAGATGACAAGACCCGGGGCCTTGGGCCTCATGATGCCCTTCACGAGGCTTTGGGGGGCTGAGGTAGGAGGTGAGGGTGTCCTGCCTGCATCTACTGATAGGTCAGTTGCCAAAGCTCAGCCCAGACCCAGGGGAGGGGCATAGGACCCACCACCTCTCCGTGGGAGGAGTGTCAGGGAATTTGCAGACATATTAAACCTGCCAAAGACCACGTATAACATTCTCATGCAAAGTTCTGTAGAGTTATGAGCATCTTCCTGCTTCTTAATGTTTCTATCAAGGGTTGAAGATGAGATAATCCTTGGTCTTCTATGTCCTGAAGGCGATAAGAGAGCTGCGAGTAGATGTGGACCCTGAGCCTCATTTCTGTTTGTGGTCAGAACCTCTGCTTCTGGAGCAGTTGTCCAGACTTGCAGGTCGAGGTTCATTGAAGAGAGCTGCCTCCCTAGTTACCTGCTCCCGACCCCCCCTCCCCGCCCGGAGCTCTGGACTGCAGACCAGTCCGGTAGGGGGCAACTTCCCTGCCGTAGGCATGGTGGGGCAGCAGCCGTGTCCTCTGGGCACTGCCTTCCCTAGGGAAGAGAGGGACAGAGAAACTCTGGGCCAGGCTCTGTTTCTTGGTTTCCTGAATTTTTTGGCTCATGATAAAAAATTAGCAAAGTTTATCTAATCCTGAGAGGATGAGACATTTCTAATCTGAGCAAATTCTTAATAATACCCCAAATATAATGTGAGTGTCCTGGAGGGGTGGGCCTGGAGAGACACAAGGTAGAAGCCTCCTATGTCACTGAATACTTTATGTATTGTTTAAGTGTTTAATATTAATTTATGCATTAACATTCTATATTCAACATTAATATTAATATTATGCACATATATACCTATGCATACACATATACATTCACAGGGTCACGAGTGAAGGGTATTTACTGTACAAAAGAATTCTGCACTTCTGCTCTTTACAAAAGGATTTGCTGAAGGCTTCCTTGAAGTTCTGGTTCTCCAGGGAGCAACAGAAAAGGATTTTGGTTTTCAAACATTTTCTTTTTATGCTCCGATGTCACCTTAAAAGCGTGTTCAATTTCTGTTTCAAGTTCTGTTTGATTCAACCAGCATTTCTGCAAGTTCCTATTAAATGCTGGGCCCTGTGCAGAGTGCGGTGGGGGATGAGGATGAAAGAGATCCGTGGTCCAAGGGCGGTGGACTCTGTCATGCCCTCACAGAGCTGGCTCTTAACGAAGACGGTGCCCGGGCAGCTGATGTCAGGGGCGACTGCAAAACCCTCAGCACTGCCCGCAGGTCCCACCAGCAGCCTGGAGAGGTGCCCCCGGTGTCCCAGGCTGGTGGTGAGGCCAGGAGGTCTGCGCTGGGGGGAGGGGAGGAGCAAGAGCTCTTTTCTTCCTTCATGCTGTTACGCTCACTTTGTAATATGTCTTGAAATATGAAAGCGTAGGACCTCTGACTTTCTTCTTTCCATGGCTGTTTGGGTTATTTGGGGGTCCCTTGAAATTCCATATGAAGTTTAGGGTGGGTTTTCCTATTTCTGCAAAACATGTCACTGAGATTTTGGTAGAGATTGCTTTGAGTGTATAGATTGCTTTGGGCAGGGTGGACATTTTAACAATATTAAGCCTTTTAGTCCATGAACACAGGGTGTTTCTCCATTTATTTGTGTCTTAATTGTTTTCAACGATGTTATAGTTTTCAGTGCGCAAGCCTTTCACTCCCTTGGTTAAATCCATCCCTAGGTATCTTATTAATTTTGGTGCTGTTGTAAATGGAATTGTTTTCTTAATTTCCCTTTCAGACTGTTCATTCTTAATGTATAGAAACACAATTGATTTTCTGCACGTGGATTTTGTATCATGCAACTTTGATTAATTTATTTATTACTTCTAATGGGTTTTCTTTTTCGGTAGAATCTCTAGGGTTTTCTGCACACAAGATCATGTCATCTGGGAACGGAGATACTTTCACTTCTTCTCCAATCTGGAACTCAGGTGCAGACAGGAGGGTCCCTTGTCCCAGGACAAGAAGTGGCTTCCCTGGAGTGCCAGCTCAGGCAGAGGGTGCACACCCTTTGCCGCAGTGCAGAGGAACAACCGTGTGATGGCAATGGTTCCCGAGCACTGGTCCTCGCAGCTCTTTGTCTCTGTTCATGGGTTGGAGGGAGGGGGCGTGGCCAAGCAGCGGCACACCCACTCACTCATTCATTCATAAGCCTCCACTGAGTGCCTGCTACAAGTCTGGCTCTGGGGAGGCACTGGCGGGCCTGATGTAAAGACAACAATTCTCTGCCTATGTGGAGTTCAGAATCAAGCAAGAAAGATGTTGACACTGGAAAAGTCATAATAGTAAAGTGCAGAGTTTTGTAAGAGGAGCTGTGCAGGAACTCTGAGAACATTGACGGAATCAGATTCGGGAAGGCTGCCCTGAGGAGGTGTATGGCTTCTCCCATCAAGAGGTGGAGTCTCTTTCCCATCCCATGATGCAGTGCACATAGTGACGTCAGCACACATGCCCTTTGGCGCGTTTTCCATCTTGAAATGCTAACTCTGCTCTGAGAACGAGTTTGGGCTAGCTTGCTGGAGGTTGAGAGACTGTGGCGGCCAGTTGTGCCAGCACCTCCACCCCCCGCAAATCTGCGAGAGAGAAGTGCCCAGCTGAGCCCTGCCTAAACCGCTGCTTTTCAGAAAGGCGAACTAAATAAAAGACTGTTGTGTCAACCACAAACTTTTGAGTGTGCTGCAATAGTGACTGACACACAGGACCTTGGTGCAGGTGTTCCTGAGACAGCTCAGCTACTGTGCAAAGCAGCCAAGTGCCTTGCTCAGTCTGTTATTAAGGTGTGGCTAATAAGATTCACGACGTCAGTGGCTTAGACAGGGTGGAACTGCATTTCTTTCTTAGGGAAATCCCTCATGTTAGCTGGGTGGGGCTCATGGAGTGGCCCCGCTGTGTGGAGGACCCAGCTCCTTCCATTTGTTGCTTGTCTTCCCGAGGTGTTTATCCTGTTCACCTGATCGGGTATGTCTCACCTCCTCACCCGCATTTCAGCCAGAAGGAAGCAGGAATAGGGGACATCCACGTTTCACCTGTGAGAGGTCATGGAGGGCCCTTGACTGCCAGGAGACAGCCCGAAGGTTTCACATGTACACATGCACACCCATGCACACATCCTTGTGCACAAAATACTTCTTCCTACATGCCCTTGGCAGATCTTAGTCATATGACCTTGCCTTGCTGCAGGGGAGGCTGCTGCGGAATGCGGTCTTTTATAATGTGGAGCCAGGTAACCAACTGAGACCCGAGGTTCTGTTATCAAAGGAAGATGAGCATGTACCGAGGGGTAATAGGTGGGTTCTGCCATGGTGTTTCTGGTGACTGAGGCATGGGTTGGTAGCGGGAGGGGGAAGGAGAGGCATCCATTTGTCTTATTCTCCTTGCCTCCTTCCTCAGGGCCTCACTTCTGCTCTTGTGAACTGTCTCAGCCTTGACACTGATGTGATTCTTTTCTTGTCTTAATTTGGCTTTCAGCTTATAAAGGCTCGGGGGTGTTCCAAACTAGTGGAACCCACCTGCGAGTTTGGAGAGTTTGGTTTCCGAGGGTGCTGTATTCGCACTGTGGAATCTCCTCCATCTCTGCCGATGAGTCCTGAGAACCCTCGATCATTCCTTCAGGAACTGGTGGGATCTAGACATGCAAGTCCCCTAACTCAGCCTGGGGGTCTGGAAAGGCTTCCCAGAGGGACTGACACCCGAGCTGAGTGTTGGAGGAGATGCTAGAGGCTGACCAGCAAGAAGAGGGGAAAACCCACCAGGCAGAGGGCCAGATGCATTGGGGAACCTCAAGAGGTTCAGTGGGGTTCGGTGATTCTTGTCACAGGAGACAGGCAAAAGTGAGTCTGCAGAGGGGGGTGGAAGCTGAATCTTAAGTGGCCCTTGTGCCAAATGGTGGAGTTTGTGAATTCTCTTTCATAAAACCCTTATAAAGGATTTTAACCATATGGTCAAATTTTGAATTAAAATGAACCCTCTCTAGAGAGGGAGAGACTGGAGGCAGGAGACCAGGAGGGGACTGGCCCAGCTCACTGTGAGACCATGGGGAACAGAGCTAGGGCAGGGGGAGGTGGCTCTTAGGGGAATTTAAGATTTAGAGTCAATAGCTTGCGTGGTTGATTTCAAAGGAGAGGGAAGAGTGAGGGTGACCCCCAGGTTTTGGGTATGGGGGTCTGGGCAGGTGGGTAAGTGGCGGGGCCATCACTGAGATGGGGACACAGGAGGAGAAGCAGGTTCAGAAGGGGAGGAGAGGAGCCGAGTGCTTTGTGGGCAAAGCTGGACGGTGAACCACATGAGAACAGGTCTTGGTCTGTCTAGTTCACTGTGCTCCCCAGGGCTCAGCACAGCTTGAGGCTCCCCGAGTGTTTGCTGGAGAAAGAAAGGAAGGAAGGGAGGGAGGGAAGGAGTCTGGTTTCACTGAGTCAGTGGCTGAGAGGCTTTTAGTTGGGACAGGGCAGGGGCAGACCTGGTGCTGGGCAGGGCCGGGGCAGGCGCAGGGCAGGAGCATCTGCCTTCCCTCCCTAGTTCCAGTGGTGAAGCTGAGCATGTGGAAGCTGTGTACCTGGCCCTGGTCCCCAGCAGCCAGGTCTGAGCTGGTGAAGGTGGCAGTGAGGAGTGAGGTTTTGATCTGTGGGGATGGGATAAAGACAGCTGAGTCCAGCAGTGAGCCTGAGCTGGGCATTCCGGAGCCTGTCTAGGAAGAAGGAAAGGGGTGTCGTTGGCCAGTGGCCCTTATTGATCCCTGGGGATCTCGGACTCCAGGAGTTTCTGGGACAGAATTCCTGCTGGACAGTAATGAGGAAGGATGGCAGGCTGCTGTTCTCCAAATGCATCAGGGAAAAGAACCGCGGCTGCCCTCCCTGCCACCGTGCCCTGTCCCCCTCCCTCCAGGCAGCAGGAGATGGATGACTTACACGTCGAGTTTCCATCTGTCAGAGTGAGGGGGGTGAGCTGGAAAATGATGCAAACCCAGGGACACCTTCAGAGCCGGGCCATCAGTCATCCACAGAACCTCACCTTGTACCCACCACTTGTTCCACCAGCTCAGGCCACGTGGCTGAGGAATTTCACTGAGCATCTCTACTGGGTGCCCCCCACCCTCCCACCTGGACACTGCCCCCCCTTCTCACTGCCCCGGGACTGCCACCACACAGCCTCTGAGCGTGTTCTCAAAGCACAGGCTGATGGTGTCACGCCCTGCTACATTTGCTGCTCCTCATTTCTTACCAGAATAAGCCACCATGATCAGGCCTGGGACAGCAGGGGGTGGGGCAGCACAGCGGGTAAGACCCAAAGTCTGGAGCCAAGCCCATACCTGGTCTCTGCCACCTACTACTAGCTCTGGGACTCTGGGCATGGTACCTAACTTCTCTGAGCCTTAGTTTCCTCGTGTATAAACTGAAAATAGTAAGATCCACCTCATAGGACTGCTGTGAGCAGAAGTGAGACCATACAAGTAGAATGCTTAGAACAGGGTCTGATGCACATAAGTTCTCAGTAGGGGCTCACTGTTGTGTGTATCGTTTTTCTTTTTGCATAGCCAGCATTTTTCCTTTGGATGGACCCTCCTCCTCCTCCTCCTCCTCCAACGTATTTCCTTTTAAAACTCAGGCAGGATGAGCTGGGTTTTCTGTCATTTGCAACCACGGAGCCCTGGCCTGCTCAGGACAGGTCTGCCTCTGCAGCTGTGATTGTCCCTTCCTGCTCCTGGACCTGAACTTTCCAGACCCAGACCCACTGACTAGCCCCTCAGCGTGCCCTGTTCTTTACTCTGTGCTTGTTCTTGTCGGTATCTCTGTCTCAAATGGCTCCTCACAAATTCTTCATTCAAATGCTGCATGCCCGTCAGTGCACCTGTGAGCTCCCAGACCTTGGAGCTGAGATCAGGGTTTCTCTGACTCAGCACTATCAGCATTTTGGGCTGTTAACAGGCAGTTGGCTGCTCTACGTATTGTAGGATGTTTTGCAGCGTCCCTGGACTCGACCCCCTAGATACCAATAGCATCCATGGGTCATGACAATTGAAAATATCTCCAGGAATTGTTTAATGTCTCCTGGGGGAGGGGCAAAGTCCCCCCTGGCTGGGAATTACTGGCATGAGGGAAAAAATAGACTTGGCATCAGGGGTAGGAGTTTTTGCCTTTGGTCCACCCCTTACTTGCTGTGTGACCACAGACTTGTTTCTGAACGACTCTGAGCCTGGGTTCGTCCCTCAGGTGTGTGCAGATGGTAACGCTAACGTCGTAGGGCTCTTAAGTGGCTGAGTGAGGGGGACATGTCCAATGTCTGCATGGTTTAAATGGACGGTTCACGAGAGGAGGCCTGGGGCACGCTAGGTAAATAGGGGAGGTTCTAACTGGCTCACAGACACCCTTGGTGGCCACCCCAGTCCTTTGCTTCCAGAAGGGCAGGCACAGATCCCAGGGAAATCTCACCCAGCAGCCTTGCTCTGGGGAAGAGAAATGGAACATATTCTAATTTCAAAGTTTAAATGTCAGAGGCACAGGAAGATGTATGAAGATAAACATTCTGCATAGAAGGGAAGAAAGGAAGGTGGGAGAGAAAGCAAGGAGTGGAGGTGGAGGCCCAAGGTTTACAAATTGGGCTATTACACATAAAAATCTGATTCCCTTTGCTCCTGAATAATTGGGAGGTCTGACCACATTGGGCGTGGCCTGGACAGTCGCTGGAACTGGGCAGATTTCGCCCCCAGAAGGGCCTCACTTAGGCTGTCTGCTTAATTTGGTCCGCACCATTCCCGATGGCCCCCTCAGCTCCAAGGCTAAGTCCCGGCCAGCATCGTGTTTGCCCTGCTGTGTTTCTGTCACCTGAACACATCACCCTCTGACCTTAGGAGGGTTCTAAGTGGGAACCCCGGGTTGGAGGATCAGCCATAAGATTCTATGACTCAGCTCAAAACGTCACCTCCTCCAAGAAGTCTTCCTTGACTACCTGAGACAAAATAGTCCCCGCCCATCCCCTTCATGCTTCGTCCCACTGCTTTACTAGGAAACAACTCCAGTGGATGGGCTGGGTGGCCCTGGGCCAGGCTTCACAGTGGTTGGTGAAGGAATGTCCCACACTTATGTCAGAAAGGGATTCAGTCCCAGCCAAAGGCTGGATGGTGTCACCAAAGGTAGGATGCTCCTTCCTGCCTCTCTACAAGCTGGCCTTGCAAAAGTTCTGATGCTGATATGTAGTTTTCCTCTAATCCTTAAACACAAAATAGGACAGGTCCCATATACAGTAGGTCCTTTCTCATCACTTCATCACTATGGCAACTAAGGAAGAGGGGTCAGGAGGTCTGGTTCTGTCTCCATTGTGATGGTCTGCCCGTCTGTGTGTCTGTCTGTCTCTCCCTTCCCCCATCACTATCCATAAGGGTAAATCAGGCACAGTGCTAACCGTTTCTACACGTTACCTAATTAAATCCTCCCCAGAATCCTATCAGGTAGGCTCTCAGAGTAGCCTGTTGCCCAGGGAGGGATTGAGGCTTCAAGAACTTCAGATGATGCAGCCGGGAGATGGCAGTGCTGGGATTTGAACCCAGGCCGGGTGACTCAGAAGGCTTTGAGATCACAACACGGCAGGGTCTCTCTGTGACTGGGGGCAAGATGCAGATGGAAGACAGAAAGAAAAACTGTGCGAGAGGAGGAAAAGGGTGGAGAAGTGAGAAGAGGAGAGAGAGGGAGACGCCTCCCCGTTGTGGTGAGACATTGGGAAAAGCCCTTCTCTTCGCTCCTAGTTTCACCTCTGAAAAATGGCAGGAGTGGACTAGGGCCCTCAGCAGTGCCACTCCAGGCCCCTCCCCAGCCCAGAAACGGCACCCTCTCTGTCAGCCTGCCACTCAAGGGGCTGTCTGTCTCCCAGTCCAGCACAAGACAAGCAGCAGTAGCAGCAGCAGAGAGAATTTCCGCAAGCTCCTTCCGCAATGCCCTGTGATATAAGGAACAGGGTGTCCTCTGAGAATTCATAAGGGATCAGATGACCTGTCCCACCCAGGACCTTGGCTCCACGGACAGAGAGCCATCTGCAAAGCTCCGGGGAGAGTTAATGCTGTGAGCCTCCGAATCCCTCTCATGGTCCTGAGTGGTCCCTGCCCACCCGTGGCAGCTCCTTGAAGTCCTTCCTCAGCAGCCCTGCTTCCCACAGCCCCCCGACCTGACCCTATGTGATCTGGCTCCCAGGCCCCTCGCCACCACTATTCCCTTCTCTGGATTCCCTGGTGACAGTGGGAATCCCCAGTTCCCTGTGCAACCAGGAGCAGAAAGCCCTCCGTGCCCTTAGCCAGGCCCCCCATTCCTCTGCCGCTGAGATGGACCCTTGCCCCTCCCTGGGATCTGGGTCCCAGGTCGGGATGGAGCCCACCCTGGCTTCTGCTGTCAAGGGTCTCAGAGGACACCTGAGCACTGGGAGCCAGTGGAACACGGCCCGGCTGTGAATAAGAGAGAGGCTCCGATCACTCCCTGGGCAGACAGGGGCTCCAGCAGGACCGGGGTCACAGAACTGCGGGACTGACTGCCTTAGGCACTGTGCATCCATGGTCCAGTTGCCTCCTGATGGTGCTTGAAGGGTGCTCCCCAGAACTCGGTGACAGGGGCCAGGGAGGCACCAGGGAAGAAAGAGGAGACCCTGTCTACTGAACCTCAGACACATGATGGATCCCACACACAAAAGGTTTTGCCAGAGATATTGCATTTAATTGTTTCATTAGGGCAGTTCTCTTTGGGCAAGCTATTGCTCTTCTCTGAACCTCAGTTTCTCCTTCTGTAAAATGGGATGGTTAACAACACCCTCCCCTCCCAGGCTGTGAGGACAAAGTGAGATGTGTGTTGGGGCACCATGGCGGGACACGGGTCCAGAGCCACTGCTGAGTCTCCCTCCACTACCCCCTTCCCCATAACATTTGCTGACATTTGCTGCTATTTCCTGGAATGCAGCTGAGCTATCACGGGTCTAAGCTTTTCAGCAGCATTTTATCTTTGTGTCTCCATCACCCACAGGGGGGCTGAGATAAATGTCCTGATCCATTTGAAATGCAAAACCTCCTGTCCGCCAGCTGGTTAAAGCTCACAGAGCCCCCACTGCTCCTACCGCAAAGACTCACCCTTGAGCCTGGTTGTCAAGGCCCCCTGGGGCCCGGCTCCTGCCTGGCCCACTCCAGCCCCTCCCACGGGACTCAGGTGTGGAAGCTGAGGCCCAGCGAGGCCACCAGGGGAGCCCAAGGCAGCCCAGCTTGGAGATGGCAGAACCGCATTCGAACCCAGGCCTGTTGGGATCAGTACCGGAACCACCTCTGGGTTCAGGTGGTGCTTTCTCACCAGTGGGCCTTGTCACAACTGGAAAAGATGCTTCTTCCCTGAGTCTGTGTTTCTTGGTCACGTGTTGCTCCTGGTGGTAAAATCCTGCCCGGCCCAGAGCACTCATGGACCTGGGGCCCCTTTTCTCCCTGCCCTGGGCCCTCCCCAAAGCCTCTGGCTCACCCTAATTTGCTTCCCCCCAACTTCTCCCCATCCTTCCGTGGAGACAGGAGCTGCGGGAGGTGTGGGAGGCTCTGATCTGTGGCATCGTGTTCCAGGAGGACCCAAGAGCCTTCAAGGGGGATGAGAGTGGTAACTCAAATAACAACAGCAGTTTGAGTTCAGCCTGAGGGCTGTGTGGACACTCCCCAGGCTCCTCATTAAAGAGCTAATTGGGCTGGTTTTGGAGGAGCCGATGTGTCTCCTTGCCCTTTGTGGGGTCTTTAGAAGCATCTAGATGTAGACACGGAGAGCTCAGTTAAGGGGCCTTTGCTGTCTTTCAGTCGCAGATGAGAGCAGGGGAGACACCCTGGAGATGGCAGGAAGTCAATGTACGTGAGGGGCCTCGGGGATTACCGAGAGGCCTTTGGGCCAGCGAAGGGCCTGGCGTTGTTTGTGGCCACAGGGTGCAGGTAGAGTGGGAAAGCTGACTACTCAGGCGGAGTGCTCTGCAGGCCGCCAGCAGGAAACCCAGACATGTCCCCGAAGGGCTGGTTTGCAGGGGACGAGTCACAGGATGTGACGAGCACTTTGCAGGCCAAGGGGCCACGAGTGACAGTGGTGATGTGAATGTGTTTAGTGTAGGTAGCTAGGTGTTAATGAAGGAAGGGAACAAACGAAATCAGGCATTATTAAGCATAATCAACTGGGGAGCATAAGCCTGCTCAACCAGGAAGCTACAGTTTCACAAATTGCAGGGGGTCATAGCAGTGCCCTGCAAGGGGGATTCACATCCCTCCCTCCCCTGAATAGGGAGGAAGGACCAGCTCTTCAGTGTCCCTTGTCCACTTGCCCAGACTATGGGGGGAGGTAAGCGCATGTGCAACAGGAGCCAAGATGAGGACCACAGAGGCCTGTCAGACTAACCTGAGAAAAGGATCAGATTGGATAAGAGACACAATCCCAGGTCATCTAGGAAATGAATTGGTAGGGGGAGAAGTAGCCTGTGAAAGCTTGGGAAGTAGATTGGTTATTTTGAAAGAGCTCGTGGTCCCTCCCAGGCCTGAGATAATATAATCCCAGTTTAAGAAAGAAGCTCTTTCTCTTGCCTGGTTAACATGTATTTGCCCCTTTTGTTTGTGCTTCTCTCTTCATAGTAGACGTGTGGCTTTAGCAGCCGTGCAGCAGGCAGCCACGTGGACGCGAAGCGGGCTCCCAGCTGGGCCTGGGTACTAGATACTGCAGTGCCAGCCAGATGGGCATAGCCAGGAACAGACTAGGCTAGCCAGATCGGGACAGAGACATGGACTGAGCCGATGCTGCAGAACGTCTGGACACTGGCCCTAATACAATCCCAGCTAAAAAGAGCTCTCTCTCTCTCTCTGCCCTGGTAATGAGTGCGTGCCCTGTGCATTTGCATGATTTGTGGTGGCCACTCAGGTCTGGCAGCCTTCTGGGGCCCACGGCAGGCCTCGCAGGCTCCCAAGGACTGAGTTTTAATGTGGCACAGAATCTCTGGGGGTTGGCCCTATTTCTGGCCCTGACGAAGACAGACTTGGATTTTTTCCATGGCAGGACAGACAGAGTTGGGACACTGGAAACCTGGGGACAGCCTTCTATTTCCACCCAAATAAATCTTACCATGCTACACCCTCCCATACACAGGTCCCTGGATTGCCTTCCTTGTGATCCCGTGAGAGAACATGATTTCTACAGGCAAGAAATGGAGGTGGTAGGAAGACCTGCATGCTGTTTATGATGAACCAGTCACCGTCTTCAGCGCTTTCCACAGACACGTGTCATGTAATCCTCACAACAGCCCTGTGAGGTGTGTGCTATTTTTCACCCCATTTTGTAGAAGAGACAAAGGCAAAGAGTGGTTTAATAACCCGTCCAAGGTCACACAGCAAGTTAGTAGCCAAGCTGGGGGCTTACACCCCAGCAATAGTTCTATGCTCTTAACCATTATTCTAGGAGATAACTATGAAGTTAGTGCCCTAATGGAGCTTCAAGGCCATGAAGCAAAACCCACAGGCACACCGGATGAAGGGAGAGATCACTTCTGGCTCTAGGCACCAGGGAAGCCTTCCTTGAGGAGGCAGCATTTTGACTAAGTCTTAAAAGGTGGAGAATTTGGGTTGTTATTTCACACAACACGAACTCGCTCTGGTCAATCCAGCAGAAAAGTTGTCAGGAAGTTACTCTACAAAGCGTGGGCTGGTGTGCCTGTGATTGGAGGAATCTCGCCACATGACCACGTCCAACCAGCCAAGGAGATTGGAAGCGAAAGTCGCTGGCATATTTAGGTTCTGCCTCTCAAAACGGAGAATTCCGTGAGCCCCTCTGTTGCTGGGTGACCCCAACAATGCTAGGTGTTCACTCCACATTGTGAGGGAGGACATTCGAGCAGAGAGGTCCCAAACGCCTGGGCGCAGGAAGAAAAGCTCTGGATACGTTGGGGGAGCCCCTCTGTTTCGCTGGAGCAGAGAGACCACACAAGGTTTTATGAACATTTATTAATAAAGGGAAACCTCACTAAATGGAGTCAGGAAGCCAGCGGGGGGGGGGGGGGCTCTCACACAGTTACCACTCCATGCGGATTACAGGAAGAACTGTCAATTAGAGACCCCCCCAACAGAAGAATCTTCAGCAGGAAAGAATCTGCAGTTATAGGCCCCCGCAGGAAAAGATGTACATGGCATCTCCTACAACAGGGGTGGCAAACACAAGGCCCGCGGGCTGAATCGGGCCCTCCACCTTGTTTTATGCGGCCAGCATTTCGTTTCTACCTGGCAGCAGCGCTGAGCTCTCACTTAACTGTTACGGAGTAGTTACATTTACACAGTCCCGAAATTACTTTCGGCCCTTTGAAGGCAACCTCGAGGCTGATGTGGCCCCCCGGTGAGAATGGGTTTGACACCACTGTCCTCTGAGAAATCGAGTACTCCAGCAATGCAGCAGCCAATAAGAAACTGCCATCTCCCTGAACTCTCGCTTTTCTCCAATGAACTGCCATTCAAAACACCCCCCCCCAACTTCCTCCTTCTTCTCCATAAAATACCATTCTTCTCCTTTGTTCGTTGGACTTGCCTCTGGCTTTTTGCTATAGCTTGCTTTGCCCTGAGTTACAATTCTTTGCTGTCCCCGAGTAAACTCAGTTCACTGGTAAAAATAAATGATTGTTTTATCTTTAAGGGCAATAACCCTCCCCAATACCCCTAACCAAAACCTGCATCATGGTTCCCGTTGGGTCGTTAGAGAAGCAAAGGAGGCTGGGGCTGGGCAGGTGGAGTCAATGCGTCTGTTAAAAAACAGTCAAAACAAGTTGGGAGGAAAAGACCTACCTATGAGGGTCCTTGTGTTTGAAACCCCCTTTCACGGCGTGGCCTGAAGTGCACACGGACACCTCCCTAAACGTGGAAGGTTCCTGCCTTCTCCACGCCCACAACTGCCTCTCTACTGTTTTCTGCAAAAATTAGTAAGAACGAGGGAATCCACTTTGTGGGGGCTCAACTCCCAAATGGCAAAAAGGAATGAGAGAGTTCTTCAGGCTGTCCCCTAAAGATTCAGAAATAGCAACTGGACTCCTGAAGAAGCCGGGAGCAGTGGCCTAGGAAAAGCAAAGAACCTGGGTTTTCATTTTCTAGACTATAAAGTGTTTGCATTCTTAAAAATGAGGGACGATCGAGATGATGTTGAATAAAGTTCCTTTTTAAGGTGGTAAGACAATTCAAGCCGAGGGTTTTTCAATCTTCTATTAAACTGATGCCATACCCTGTTTCAAACATTAGGAAATGTATTCTTTTTACCCATTTCAGCTCTTCAGAAAGAATCAGTTCCCATTCAGGATGTAAGTGCTCCATTACTTACCATGGATTTCCTATCATTATTCTTTAATTTTTACTGCAATTTTCCATAGTCTTTTTAAGAAGCAATTTCCGCTTTGGTTTATTCTAGCTGGAATTCCACCAACCCCACTCCAAAAATAGAAGAAAAAAAAAAAAAAAAACAACACTAAACTTCAAAACTATTAGTTCGACCTCTGTAGATATAGCCAGTGTAGAAAAAAATCTTATCCCCTAAAAACCACCAAGATAAACACCTTGGTCTTTTCTCTCTTTATGTAAATCCAGAAGAATAAAAACAGAACTAGATGAGGATAAGACTCTACATATACAGTTCAGTGCTTGATCTTTTAAAGAAACTAAATCATGTTCTTTGAAAAGGATTTTAATGATAGGAAAATGCTTATGATAAATGTTAAGCAAAAATCCATGGTACAAAGCCTCTATTGAGAGACAGAGGAGTGTGTAGTGTAGAAAAACATGCCAAATTCCAGCAGTGATTATCTCTGGGCATAAACCTCTTGGAATACCTGGTTCTACCAACTTCAGACAACAAACATGCATCCCTTTCAAGGATTGGGAGGAAAAGACAATGGGATCTTTCCATTTCTAAGTAATGGAGCCCAGTACTCTAAACAACTTATAAATGTTTTGTTTCCAAAGCAAAGCATTGAGCAGGTGGGCAGGTGGGTGGGCAGGTGAGGGTCATGAGATGCATTGTGACGCTCTGGTGGGCAAACGCCATGTCACTGCATTGTGACACTCTGGTATATAAGGCCCTTGTGGGGGTCACACTTGTTACTTCACCGGCAGTTTCCTGGGGCTCCCCATCCTTCAGCTTCCAGAGCTCTGATCACAGAGAGACCGGACATGGGAAGGCGGATGTTAATCACGCTGCAGCTGGGACTGCTCCTTCTGGCACTGCTCATACCCCAGCAGCAGGCTGCAAATACTACGCCGGCCACTGCTGCCGCGCCCGCCGCCCAGGCTGGGAGCGCCAGAGCCTTGCAGTCCACCGTCAGCTTCCTTGTGGTCCCTCTCTCCTCCCTTCTTCTCCATCTCTGCTTCTGAGAGGGGCAGGCCGAGGAACATTTTCATTTTCCCAACTCGTCTTTTAAAACGCAATCCAAATGGCTCCAGATATCCAGTGTTATAAGGAAAATATAGAGTCTACTAGTTCTACTGCATCTTTTACGGATACAACATTGAGAACGTCAAATGGGATGGGACTGAAGAGCGTATGAAGGATTTGACCTGATAGTAAATCAGCTGGAATCTTATATAAAATAATGAAAGAAGAGCTAATAGCCAAAATTAGCGAATAAATCTGTGTTTAAGGAGCATGGACTCTTAAAACTTTGCCTTGAAAATAAGAATCAATTTCACCCTCACTTAGAGAAGAGAAAAGGGTTGAGCTGTGGGATGGAAATGTTTCGTTTTGATTCACCAAACCTCGAAGGCCATTAAAGCAGTTTGGTAATGCCACTAGCATCCGTGATTCTGTCTGTGTCGGCGGGGAGGGCCCCCGGGGTTACTGCTAATCAGTACCAACTTAATGCTGAGACAGTCTAAAGGGTTACATGGTTAGGCTTTTGCTGTGTTCTTGCGAACCGAACTCTTTCCTCTGAGGCTTTCGATTTAACTTTCTGTACGGTAAGTAATTGGTATGTGTCTACGTGTCGGTGCCATGATGGACTGAAATCTACCCCAGATGCAGGCTGCGAGTACATCCTGCTTACGGCCTCATTAAAGGCAAAGAGGAGGTAGGCACTTCCCACCACGCATTCCCATCTAAAAGTGCGCCAGATTCACTTAGCCTCCATATGTAACCTGGCTCCAAAGAATGGAAGTGCCTTGACTTCAACTAATCTCAAAATACTGCTTAAGGAACCCGTAGATGGGGCCCTGGCTTCCTGGAGCCACGCCAAAGAGACTCGTTCTCCCATGGAGGTAGGTGGTGGTGGTTTTTATTTCTCAAGAGGTGGTATTTGGATGCAACGCTCCAAATACCATCTCTACTCGCAAGGTTGGTTTGACCTCCTGAATTGGTTCTGCTGGCGGAAGGTCTGGGTGGGAGTTGGAGGGGCCATAAAGCAGTCGATGGGCAGTTATTGCTTTGTCCAGGCGGGCTCCCAGGTCTCAGACACAGGGGCAGCCAAGCGTCCCAGAATTCTCCCTAAACAACAAAACACAATCATTATCCCCCCGCTCCACACACACAATTCATGAGGCTGTAACCTCGAATGCTGCTCACAAGCCTCCTTTGTCTTCATCATCAAATCCTCTAGGCCTTGGGTGGGGGCTTTGCTGAATTTGGGCCTTGGTTTCATTCTCACACTTATTTCTTCCCAGAGGAATAAATGGTGGAATCTCGGGCACTGGGTGCAGGCCGAGAGGGAGCCGAGTGGAGGAGTTCCGGCCGCAGGCTCACGGGCTCTGCAGATCTAGGTTCAAATTCTGGCTTCACGGAGGGTCTGGAGATGACCCTGGGGAAGTCACTTTGTGTCTGTGGGCTCCAGTCTGGCCCTGTGCTAGATCACAATGATAGAACCTGCTTCGTGGGACTCTGGGAAAGACGAAATGAGATAGATATCACCTTCCCGACACAACGCTGGTGCTCAGATGAGTCAGTGAACCCGAGTTGCTCCTTAATTTCTCTCTCTCCCAGTCCGTCTGAATTCATCAGCCCCATTGCAAGATCTCTGAGACCTCGTGCCCACCTAATCCACCCCAGGGCCAGCACCCACCTGGCCTGGCTTTCTGGACCTGGGAAGGAGCAGTCACGGAGAGTCGCTCACGTCCCTGATGCTGCGTGAAGCCTTTCAAGCAAGTCTTCTCAGTGGTGACAGTGCAAAGGCACTTCTCTTACTTTTTCAGGGAAGGAGGAGAAGGCTCTGGGAGCTTAAGAGACCCACGAAACTCCCCTAGGTGACAAGAGCCAGGACTGGGGCTGAAACTGGGGTCTCTCTGACACCAAAGGGCGTGCGGTGTTTTTCAGGGCTCAGCATTTCCAAGGGGCCTCAGAACTGGAAGGATCAGCTGGAGATGGGGCCTGTGTGCCACGGCCGGGCACATGCTTGATGTGAAGGCAGGTAGGAGGCGGGTGGAGAAGAGTGAGCCACCAGGAGCTAGCCGGGCAGCCTGGGCTCAAGCATCGGGGCTTCGTGTGTGTGTGTGTGTGTGTGTGTGTGTGTGTGTGTGTGTGTGTGTGGTTTGTGCCAGGCACGAGGCATGAGGCTCATGGCCACCCTGGAACCTCGAGTTAGGTGACTTTACCTAAATCTTTTGTGCCTGTTCCCTTACCTGTAAAGTGGAGATAGCAGTAATTTCTCCATCATAGGGTGGTCGTGCATATTAAATTAGAGCCATTGGCCCTGTGCCTGGCACCAGGTAGGTGCAGACTGCGAATTATTGTTGCAGCAGAAGGCGGCGAGTTGGTGGGCTGAGCGAGACTTTTCATGCCAGTCACAGTCCTGAGGCAGAGCCAGCTGCCCCGTGGGGATATCACCCATCACATAGAAGCCCCAAATCTTGCTTTGCACATTTTATTTTTTAAGAAGGCTGTTGGTCAGATGTCCTGGTCACATTCTCATACCAATAATGACCACACTTCTTCCCCTGTGGAAGTTTCAGGACCATAGTAACAGCGTGGATTTTGCTGTGGAGACACTTCGATTATAGGCTTTGGCTGAACCAACAATTGCTCTGAACCTCAGTTTCCTTGTCTGTCTGGGGTTCACTCTGCCGCAGATATTTGTGAAGCAGGCAGAGAGCTGGGCTTTGGGACGAATAATCCCTGCTCCACGTGTTGAAGATATTTCCAGCTATGGGCAAGCTCCCTACCACGACTCACAGGGAGGGTAAGTCCTGGAGCATTCTGCCCATCCAAGTGGCTAAGGCAGTGGTAGGAGAGGCCCCAGAGAATGAAGACACTGATACTGGGCCCACCCTGCGGGAGCTGAGCTTCCAGTGAGTGATGGACTGAACCCCATCCAAAGCCTCACCCAGGTATTCTGATCAGTGCGTCCATTGAATCTACTCTGTCCCAGAGGGTGTTGGGTTGGAAGGGATACTACCTACCTCCAAGGACAGTATAACCCAGTAGCATGTATTCAGTTGCTCCTGGACAGGGAGGGCAGTGAGATTTTAATCAGTAGTAGTAGGCCAGCCTGTGTGCCCTGGTGCCTGTCTCCTGACTCCAGGGCTCTCCACACAGAGGGCTGCATCTTTGTGCTCAGGACCTTGGGTAAAGGTCACTGGTCACCCCCACCCTGCATCTTGCGGACCAACACTCCAGACTCTTGCCAGAAGGGACCTTAGATATAATTTATCAAATGGCTTTATGTATATTTTTATAGTATTATTAAGGATCACTTCCCTTTTTTTTCAAATGGGATATAAGAAAGATCCCTCAGACTCAAAATTAATAGCAGCAGAGCTTCCCAATTTGAAGAGGGGAGGGGCCGACTCAGCCCAGTTCTTGCCCGCTCCACTGCTCTGTCTCCTCAGGCATCTCAAGGCCAAGGCCAGCACCTCAGTGCAAACCTCTCCCCGCCGTAATACAGTTAATCTCTTTACCCTAGAGTTTAAAGCATGCCCTTTGTTAACCTGCTCCTCATCACCCTCCCCACCCTTCCATCTCTTGCCCATAGGACGGAGGTCCTCCTACCTCTTTCTGAGCTGCGGCTTCCACACCTCCATGTCTTTGCTGATGCTGTTCCTCTTGCCTAGACTGCCTCCCCCCCCCCCCCCCCACCCTTAGCTTTTCTGCCTGGCAAAGGCAGAGAGTAGCAGCCCACAGAGGACCTGGGTCTGAAGTTGTCGCATGCAGATAAGACTGAGCTGAAGAAGCACAAACCTGCTTAGGTGGACCCTGTCAGATCTCTCACACGGGCAGAGCTGTGGCGGGCAAATTCCTGAGCACGCCTGACGTTGCTGCTGCTTCTGTCTCTTTCCCTCCCATCACTTCTCCTCCCCCTCCCCTCCAAGGAGACACCTGCTTGTTTTTCAAGGTCTAAATCCAATGTTTCCTCCTCCAGGGCCTGCCTTGGGCACAATGAATGACTTCCTCCCCGTCCTCCCAAATGAAGGGCTTCCTTCTCTGCACTTCGTTCTCACCTCTCTCTTCTTTCATATACTTTCTTTTTAAAATATTTTTTTATTTTTAATTACAGATGACACACGGTGTTATATCATTTTCGGTGTACAACATAGTGATTAGACATTTACGTAACTCTCGAAGTGATGGCCCAGGTGAGTCTGGTCCTCACCTGACACCATGCAGCGTTACTGACTGTATTCCCTCTGCTGTACTTGACGTTCCCGAGACTGTTCCATACCCCTTCTTACATCCGCACCATGTGTCTACGCTGCCTGGCACGGTGCTTGAGGAGAGCCTCGGTAGCTTATTCAGTTCCTGCTTCTGTTACCTGATATGTCCATGGCCCACTGTAGGGGCTCTGGACACATTCGCAGGGTAACTGAGAGGAAGGATGGGGCTCATCGCTCATTATGGGCTCGGAGACTGAGGTGACAATGAGCACAGCTGGCTGGGGGAACTGGTTCGCTGCAACCTTGCATTTCTGGGATAAACGCCCCTTGGACGTGATGTCTTTTTTACATATTTGTGAATTTGATTTGCTAATGTATTGAAAAGGGTTTTTGCATCAACGTCTGTGAGGGATATTAGCCTGTAGTTGTTTTTTCTTGAAATGGCTTTGGCTTTGTTATCAAGGTAATACTGCCTTCAAGGTGTGTGTTGAGAAGAGTTCCCTCCTCTACTTTCCAAGAGAATTTGTGTGTGATCGCTGTCATCTTATCTAACGGGGTTAGAGTTCACCAGTAAGTCAATCTGGGCCTGGAGTTTTCTTCGTGGGAAAGTTTTTAGCTAGAAATTCAGTTTGTTTAACAGATACAGGATTATTAAGATTTTCTATTTCTCCTTGTGTTCCTCTTGGTGATTTGTGTCTTTAAAAAAATTTGATCATTTCATCTAAAGTGTCAAATTTATTGGCATGTTATTATTAACAATATTCTCTTATTATCCTTTTAATTTTGATAAATCTGTAGTAATGTCCCTCATTTCATTCTTGATACTTGTGGTTTGAGACTTCTCTTTCTTTGTCTCGACCAGTCTGTGTAAACATTTATCAGTTTTATTAATGTCAGTTTTTGGTTTTATTAATTTTTCTCTATCATCTATTATCAAAAGATGATTTCTACTCACAATTATCCTTTCTCTTTATTTTGAATTTAATTTACTTTTTATTTTCCTTTTGAGCTTTTGATGTAAAAAACCTTGGTCATTAATTGTATTCATTTATTTTTTCCTGAGAAGTTAAAGGTGTAAATTTCCCTCTAAGTAGTGTCTTGTTACTTACCTTAAGCACGTCACTGGGCCTCTCTGCACTTGTGTTTTCTCATATGTGAAATGGTTAACATAGTCTCTGCTCCTCAGACTTATCGTGGAGATGAAATGATGTTGTGTATGTAAAGTTTACCACATAGTGCCTGGCACATAGTAGGTGTTCAACAAATAGAAAGTATTATTTTGAATGAGCATTTGGTGCAAGACAGCTAAAATCCTGGTAATGAAGACCCCAGAAGACTGGTATCTCGACACGGCCTTAACTGGCCTTTCAAGTGATTAATTGTCCTTCTAAATATTTAAGCAGCCTTGGCTGCTCTGCATTAAAAGTTAATGAGTCTACTGAGCTCCTGTCGGCTGATCTTAACATCCTGCTGCTGACCCACTCAAAGTGTGGCATCTTTCCAGGTAGCTCCAAGGAGCCTGCCTGCAGGTGATTTCCAAGGTGTGTGGCCACAGAGGAATTATTGCTGGAATCTCCTTCCAAGGCATGAAGGGCCTCCCCATTCTGCCCACGAGGCCCTTCCCTTTAATTTCCCAGAAAATCAGAAGCTTCCATGGCTGCTGAGTTCTGATGAGGGTGAATGTGGGGACTGGACTTCTGGAAGGCGGGCCCTGGCGTGTGCATGACCCTCTGGGGTCAGGAGGCTCCTGGGCATCTTTGAGGGGTGGAAAGAGGAGCGGGAAGGCGGGAGCCAGGAGGGAGAAGTGAAATGAGGTGAACTTCAGGCAGGTCTGTGTACTCCTGTTCGATCCAGGCAATCTTTAAAGGGGATAAAAATATCTCCTAATCTTCTTTCTCAGTTCAGTGCTTCTAGAGAAGAGGTACTCGACATTTAAGGTGGTGGGAAAAGGGGGAAAATACAAACATGAGAGATACATTAGAGTCAGAGGAAACCGCAGGATGGAAGAACTTCAGAGTACTCACGGTAGGATCCTCCTTTATGTCTTGAAAAATAAAGCAGGTGAAGAGAGAAGGTGAGACCAACACCCGGCCCCCCTGCGGGAAAACGTGCTCAGGCTTCCCGCCCGCATCCCTGTTCCCGGAGAAGGAGGCAGGAGTTTTGCCTGTGTTCTCACGCCTGGCCTCCCCAGTCAGCCACGGGGCTGCCACATCCCCTCATAAGCCCTTTTGCCATTTCGGCTCTGCCAGCTTGTGCCCGTGTCTTCCTCTGCAGTCTGCAAGACAGATCCGTTGGGCTGAATAAATGTGCCTCCTCTCACCTTCACCACCCCACGCCCCTTTCTTCCCTGTCTGTGTGTCAATTTTCCACAAATAGGGAGTGGCAAGTGATGAATGAGAGATTCAGGGTGGCACTGGGCTGGAGCAGAGCACGTGCTCAGCGAGGTGCATCACCCCGAGGCTGAACCCAGTGGGGCTGGCGGCCCTGGGACAGCCCGGACCCTGAGGAAGACAAGGCTCTCAGGGCCTTAAAATGCTCTTCCTCAGAGCAGGAGGCAAACCATACCTGCCACGTGGGCAACGCCCACATCGGCGGACTGGGTGCGGTACCTGTGGACTTGCGGAGAGATACAGCGTGCCCGGTCTGTGTCAGAGGGGTAGGTCTGTGTTCTTAGGAACAGTGTCATTTATTTTAAATGTGTTTTCTCCCCACCATGATTAATTCAGTAAGTGGATTGTGATGTGACTTGGGATAATTTTCTTCATGTTTCTTGTGCTTCCCTTTGTTGAGGTTCTTGGGTTGGTGGGTTTAGTTATTTTTTAATCCACTTTGGAAAAGTTTTGGTCAATGTTCATTCTCATATTTTTTTCTTCTCAATCCCCCTTTTGGGGGGCCCTACCGAGGCTGCTTAAGCTATCTCGGAGAATACTGATGCACGATGTTCGTAGTTCTTTCTAAGTCTTTTTTCTGTTTTTCATTTTGAATCATTTTCTTTGCTCTTTCTTCAAGTTCACTAGTCTTTCTTCTGAAGTTAATCCCACCTGATATGTAATTCGTGTTGTCATTGAACGGGCCTGGGCCCTGGGTGGGTCTGTCGAAGGCCGGCCGGTTGTATGTGGGATCTTGACTTCACGTAGGAAAGATTTAGCAACACGAGTCCAGGTGACTTTGAGAGCATGTTTGCTAAAGCCGGGACAGTGAAAGAGAGGAAGGGCTTAGGGCAGAAGAAGCAGCAGGAGAGAGGCTTGGCAGTGCTCTGCTTTGGCTCCTTAGAAATGTTATAGGAAAGAAGTGAGCCAAGGAGGGGCTGCTGTCAGCTCACTGGAGAGTCAGAGAAGAGAGGGCCTTGGAGACAGGGTCGGGACAAGCTGCTCTTGCCTGCTGCTCCCCTGGTGGCAAGTCTCGTGAGGACCCTTGGAGCTGAGGAGGAAGAAAGTAAAATGTTCATGCTTGGAAACAGGCATGGGCGAGCCTTTGCTGGTGTTCTTTGTCTTGAGAGCTTTTATTTTTTTCTCTTCCAGTGCGAATCTTAGGGGAGGGTTTTAGCAGAACACGCATCAGCTCTCCAGGTGTGTTTTTAACGTGCTGATACATCCAAACGAGCGTATAGAGAGGTTTGGGAATATTCCTTGGTCTGCGTTACTGTTTTCCTTTTATCTTGGGTCTGTCCGGCTCTAATTGGGCTTCTGTTATTGGTTCCCCTGACTTCATCTGTCCCTGGGTTTGGCTGGCACAAATCGTATTAATTGGGTCTCTGTCCTCTATCTCCCTGGCCAGGGTGGTTTAAACTGTATATTTTCAGGTCGGGAGGAGAGGTGTAAACCATTTGTTCTCAAGTGTCCTTGGTTAGGGAAAAATAAGGTCTTGCAATTCACTAGGTGGCTGTAAATTGGTCAAATTGTTTGGTCTTTTAAAATTATGTCGTCTCAGTTTCCATGTTCTACCTGCCCAGGGGTTTTCTTAGCTCCTTACTACCCTGCCTCAATGTCAGACAAAGTATTTCTCCTTTCTAGAACTTTTATTTGGACATTTAAAAATATCTCCCACAGCATATGTTTTCCAACGCCTTTTGAATATGTGGAATACAATGAGAATATTGGCTTTAATCTCTCTACTAATCCTACCAACTGTGCCGTTTCTGGGTCTATTCCTAATGAACAAATTTTCTTCTCATTATGGTTTGTATAATTCTGCTTTTTTACATGTTTGGTAATTTTTGATTGGACACCGGACATTGTAAATTTTGCCTTATTGAGTGCTAGATATTTTCCTAATTCTTTAAATACTCTTAATTTTTGTTCTGGGTTACAGTTAAATTACTTAAAATTTATTAAATTATTTGAAATTTATGGGGCCAGGATCTGACTTGGGCCTCCCGGGCTAGCTGTGTGCCCTTGGGCAATGCACTTGACCTCTCTGAGCCTCAGTTTCCTCCTGCCTGTGGGGGAGCAGCTCCAACCCTCAGGGTAGGGGCAAGGAGTGAGGGAGAGGAGGTGAGTCAGCACCTCTGAGACCTCAGCACCCAGCCCGTCTCTATTGCCGTCCTTCACCCCACAGAGGTCTCCTGAGCTGCGGCAGCGCACGAGCCCTGTGCCTCTGGTACTGTGTCCATCACTCTGATCCCATGAATCCTGGGAGGATTGTCCACCAGAAGGGAACTCGTGGGCGTCACGGGGCTGGTGAGGAGAGGGCGGTGCTCGGACCGCACCTCGGAGCCTCTGCTCTCTCCCCTCTCCCAGGCCTGGTGCTGGGGTTTCTCTCTGGCTCCTGGAACCTGGGGTGTGTACAGCTCAGCACGAAACACGAGAAATGTAAGGAATGTTCTGCTGTAGAAACCTCCCCGATTTACCCAGGTGCAGAGCAATTTCTTTCTGATTAACAAAATGTCACAGGTCATGTGTGACCACTTTTATAATGTTGAATCTCTTCTGATTTCCCCGCTCCCACAATCTGCTAATTTCCAGGTTTCTTCTCTGCCTCCACCCTGCCGGTGCCTCTGAAGCGAGGCCCTTTAGTGTCCCTTTAGTGTCCCTGCCCCCTCTTCCTTCCATCACAGCTTCTGCTGTGAGTTCTGCAGGGTCCTGGCCCAGGGACATCCTAGATCCTGCTGTGTGGAGGGAAGATGACAGAAGGTCAAGAGGTGACCCGCCTGCCTTCCAGAGTCTGGCTCCCTCCTGGGACCCTGGGGTGGGGGTGGGAGCCGCACAGGGACCAGCATTGACAATCCAAGGACACTCCCAGACACCTATGGAAGCAAAACAAAAAGGCAATTGGCCCTGAGAATCAGGGAGGGCTCCCTGGAGGAGAAAACATCTGAGATGGTCTTGATAAGCGAGTGCCAGGCCAAAGCATGTCCAGGGGCCTCACCTAAAATGTCATATTTATTGGATGGATGAGTGACAGAGTGAGTGAACAAATGAATGAATGAATCTAATTGAGACCTTTTGTTTGGCAGCAGATGGCTCTGGTGAACTTTAGGCTCTTTCAGAGCCTAGTGAGCCCACCCCTCTGCCCTTCACCCCTCTGCTTTCCTGGGGAAAAAATTCCCTTACCCTTTTGCTGCCGGAGGCTTCAGGCCAGCTGACGCAGACACACGGGAGCCTCCTTCCCCCCGGGGGTGACCTGGGCTCTTCATTTTGGAAGCCCTGGGTTTCTCTCCTCGTGGGTTTGTTTACACCTTCCAAGAGGCAGCAGAGTTGTGGGGAAGGGCACAGACCTGGGCTCAAAGCTTACTTCTGCTCTTTCCTAGCTGTGTGACCTCGGGCAAGCCGCCATGCTTCTCTGAGCCTCAGTGAGGTTGTAGCAATGCCTACCTTGTGGGAGGTTGGTTGTTCCAGGAGCCTGAGTCTCCATTCCCTTCCCTCAATGTGCATTTTCAGCTCTTTCCATCAAGCAGTGGAGAGTATCTTCCCCAGCCCTTCAATCTGGGCTGAACTTTTGGGCAAGAGAATATGGTAGAAGAGACATGGGAACCCAGCCCTCCAAAAGCCTTGAGCTTCTGAGCCCTGTGACCTCCAGGTGGACCAGGCTGGGCTACCCGCTGGAGGGTGAGAGACCATGTGGAGCTGAGTCAGCCTATTTGTCTCCACCACGACCAGCGATGCTGACCCGCCAAGGACCCCCAGCTGACTGCACCTGCGTGAGCAGGCCAGCCACACTCAGACTGAAACTGCCTGGATGCCCCGCAGGCTGGTAAGATAGGCTAATACTTATTGTTTTGAAGCACTGTGTTTTATAGTTGTTTGTCACACAGCATTAATTTGGCTGACACCTCTTCATGGGGTTCTTGGGAAGATGAGATAAACTAGTAGTTACAAAAAATGAGCTTAGAATCACTACCGGGCACATGGTAAACCTTCAGTGGACAGTGTCTCAGGGGTGCCTGTCTTTGTCATTGAGTGAAGATACGGGTGGGCAGTGCCCCCTACTCACAGTGACTCCCCCCTTTTGCCACCAACAGCCTGTATAGTCCAGCCCTCACTTCCCCTCCTCCAGCCTCATTTCCCCCCAGGCTTCCCCCACACTCTGCTCTCCCATCGCACAGGCCTTGGAGCCTCCACGGCCCAACAGCTGTCCACCCTTGGAGCCTTTGCAATGGCTGCTTCCTTGTCTAAATGCCCCCATCCCCAAACTCACCCCTCAGATCCCAGATTCGCCTTTCTGGTCTGCAGGGAAATCTCTGTGGCAGGCTGATCTAGCACGGCGCGACCTTGGCTGCACTTGGGACTTTACACATCTCCTTGTGGTTGATTAATCTGTCTCCCCCTCTGGACAGCGAGCTCCATGGGACAGGGACCATGGCACATTTGCTTAATTCCCCTGACACGGTGGCTGTTGCATAGCAGGGGCTCAACAACTATGTTAAAGAAATACTTGAATATGGTCAGTGCAATGTCACTGGGACCTGTGTCCCTGGGCAAGACCTCACCACCAGAATAGAGAGGGTGCTAGGAGAGCATAGGGTCCACCCTGATCATGGGGAGAAGTTCTCAGGCAAGAGAAAGAGCAGGAACAGCTGGGGAAACTGAGACCCAGAGTGGGGAGGCAACCTGCCCAAGGTCACACAGTGAGTTGGTGACAGAACATAGATCAGGATTTGAACTCCTGACCTGTGGTTGTTGCCTCAGCTCTGCCTGAGTCACATGGGTCTCAGGTCTGGGTGACAGTCCAGAATCCCAAGCCGGGAACAGATGAGGGAGGGTGAGTTTGGGCAGGGGGTGTGGGCCTGGTTGCGGGGTGATGAAATGAAGTCCATGGAGTAAATCTCTTCCCCCGGGCTCTGGAGGGAACTGTGCCTGGGGGTTGCCCCAGTCCTGACTGGGCAGACTTGAACCTGATGTCAGGGTAGCCTGGGATGAAATTGTCGCAGGCTCACGTGAAATGCGAAGAATCAGGCCAACGTGGACCCCCGGTGTAAGGTTACCAACTGTTAACACCTCTGAGATGAGCGTCACCTGATCCCAGTTTGGGAAATGTCATGTGGAGGCATTTAAAAGTCAGTGTGATTTAACGAAGAATTTGCACAGAGTTGGCCGGACTTTCTGGAGAGTGTGAGGGTGGGGTTGGAGGCGTGAGCTTGTGTTTGCTCCATTCCTCTGACATAGGGTGTAATAAATCCCTGTCTCAGACGGAGCTTGCAGTCCGATTGAGGGGGGGGGGGATGCGGATAACGAACGAGCACAATTTCGGGCAGTGACAGGTTCCGTGGGGAAATTGAACAGGGCGGTGAAGTGGAAGTGACGAGAGTGCTCGAGTACCAGCTGGGGTCCCAGCAGGAGACGGGTGACATGACAGTCAAGTCAGGAGTCTGAGCGGAGTTTGACAGGGAGATTGCTCATGAAGGGTGGGCAGGGAGTAAGGGAACCTCAGTAAAGGGGCTGCCTTCCCCCTTCAGTCTCAGCCGGGCAAGGGGAAGAGTGGCTACTGGAGCCCAGAGGAGAGAGCTGGGTGGAGGGGCCCTGCGGGGAGGGCTATCTGACCCTAATCTAGGCACAGCCAGGTAGCTCTGATAATCCGCAGGGAGGGACCCAGGGGGACCAACACCCTGATCTTCCTCCTGGCTTCCCTGATCTCCTGCTGGGGTTCCCCCTTGACTAAACCCACCTGGAAGCCACAGGAACCTGGGGCCCCTTGATGTGGCCGGTAAGGTCAGCCCCCCTGGGGCACAGAGCAAGGGGACAGGGGTGAAATGAGGATCTGGGGGGTGCTTGAGGGACCCGTAGCACAAGGGAGAAGTGTTAATTTATCATTGCACTTGGGGTGGTAACTTGGAAGAGATGACACTGGAGTTGACATCTGATTGTGAGGAGGGCACAGCAGGGGCACAGGAATCGAGAGGCAGGTGCCGTGGTATCCTGCGGGCCATGCAGTGGGAGCTGGAGTTTTCCCTTAAGTTCCGGGGAGGCCATGGGTGCACTTTAGGCAGAGGGGTGCTGTGGGCCAACTCCTCCGTGGGGCTATGGCGAGGGATCAGGCAGGGCCCAGGGAACAGGGGTCCATAGAATATGAGAGGCCTGGACCAGGGCGGGTGGTGGGGGATAGAGGGCCATGGCCAGAGGAGGGTGTGTTTAGGAGAGAGAACCCCAGCACTGACAGGTGAGACGTGGGGACAGCAGACTCCACGGCTGAGGGGTTGGGTCAGTGGGGGTAGGGCGGGGCTGCACACTGCGCTGGGAGAGCTGGAGGAGGAGCCAGGGAAAGGGAGCCGAATAAGAGTCCTGTTTGGACATGAACGTCAAAGATGCTCTTGAGGCCTCTAAGGGAAGGTGCCAGGGCGGGCTGTTTCAACTTGGAGCTGGCCACTTAGAGGACAGGGGCTTATCTTTGAAAGGGTGCCTTTCTTGCTATTTTAACTTCATTTTAACAGAAGGATTTAATATATATGTAATAAATATATAATACTTATTTGTTTATTTACTTATAAGTTTATTTACTTATTTATTTTTTAAAGAGAGGGAGAGAAATATCAATGTGTGGTTGCCTCTCACATGCCCCCAACTGGGGACCTGGCCTGAAACCCAGGCATGTGCCCTGGCTGGAAACAGAACCCTATTATATATAATAAATAATATATAATAAGCCCTCCTGTTAAATATACATGCATATTAAGCAACCTTCTGCTCTGGACACCATCCTGGGAGCAGAGGCTGATTGGCTGCTGGTCAGAGGAGGCTGCAGGAGCCTGGGCTCAGGCAGGGACTGGATGGGGCTGGCGGGTCTTTCCTCGCACCCTGCCTGGGCCCAGGCCCCCAGCAGTCTAGCCACCCAGACGTGGCAGCGCAGTTGTGAAGAAGGCACCAAGAGAGCCCTGAGGATCACTGAGTTCCCTGTCTGGGCCCATGGACTAGATGCTTAGCTGAATGTGACGAACATACCAGCAAAGATGGGTGTGGCGTGAAAGGCACCGGAGGCAGAAGGAAGATGGGCCCGAGCACCCAGGAGGCCAAATTGCCAAGCAGACTGATTTCAAGACAGCCTGCGGTGAGCCCTCCGGTCTCTGCCCAACACAAGCTGGGAAGAGGGCTTGGGGGCTGGGGTCTCAACGCGTCTGGACAAGCTCGGCCTGGAACAGGGGAGGCGCAGGCCTCAGGAGCTCTGCAGCCTTCGTGGTTGGGACTGTGGGACCTTCTGGGATGCTTGACCTCTCTGGGCCTCAGTTTCCTCAGACGGTAGATGGGATGAAGAGTGCTTCTCCCGCCCAGGCTGCTGTGCGGTGAGAGAGGGTGTGCGAGAGGAGCCCGGGCAGGGCCAGCAGGCTGCCCACCAACACTCGTCCGTCATTAGCACAGGAGCACCAGTAACAACGTCACTGTCCTCTGTCACCCACCTCAGAGACTCCCAGAATGTTAGGGTCCTGAGACCACGCCTGTTAAATGCCCTTCATTCACTGTGAAGAGGTGGAGGCTCAGAGAGAGGAGGCGGAACTGCCAAGGGCTGCGGTGTGGGGGGTGGGGTGGGGGGGCGGAGCCCCCTCTGGCGCTTCTTCTTCTGAGGTCGACCAGTTTGCACCCGACATCGACATCGTGGGGTTTGCAGGTGATTTAAAGACCGTGTTGATGTGGTCAGTGGAGGGTCATGTGGTGTGGGGGCTGCAGAGAAGGGAAAGGAGCAATTTTTAGCCTGAGATGCCTACACTGGCTCCTGAGTCTGGCCCAAGTCTCTGAATAACTCTGATGGCTGTGCAGACAGGCCTGAGTCTCCACGGTCCCAGGTGTATGTGGCACTGGAGGTGGGACATGCTCGGAACCAGGAGACAGGCAGGCTCTACCTGCCTTGGGGCAGAGGAAAGGGCACGAGGCATGAGGCCAGGAGGGGTCTCCAGCCGGTGAACTGGGAGGCTGTAGCTACTCCCTTCACTACTATGGAGGTTCTGGGCCCCAGGGCCCCAGGCTCCAGGTCCCGGGCCTGGTGGGGGGTTCTAGAGATGAGCAGCTCTGCAAATAGGCCTGGCGTGTGCTCAGGGGGTGCCTGGGCCAGGCCCGTTTAGGCCGGTGTGGCCTGATACCTGTGTGGGTGTCTATGGGCCAAGGCAGGTTTTCAGGCAGGTTCGCCAGTGAGGGGAGGAGGGTGGGGGAGCCAGTAAGACAAGGGAGGGAGCAAACCCGGCTGGGACAGACCCTTGACAGCAGGACAGGGATGGTGGCTGCAGCTGTCCCCTTGTCTGATGCTTCTTTTCCAGAGTTTCCCCCTTCTAGTCTCGCTCAGCTGGGCCAAGGAGCCTTGGCCTGGGTCAAACACCCTCACGGACGCCAATTAATTTCAGTTTGTCATAAACTTTTAACTGTTTGCTAATTGACACAGACTGGGCAGCCCTCTGGTCTCTGGTCTCAAACTGAAGGGTGAAAGAACCGAAGCGCTGCCTGCAGGTCTGAGAATGGTCCATGTTCACTGCCTGTCCTGAGTCAACCACCTGCAGCCTAAATGCAATTCTCGTGAATCTCAAGCAACACCCCATAGGCCACTCGTAGTTAATTAGCGCGACTCAGTGGCAGTGGTGGGGTTCATGGGGAGGGAGGTGTGTTTCCCACACTCAGGGCTGTGGGTGGGAGGGACTGACATGGGGGTGGTGCTTACAGCCTCCTAACAGACTGGCTTCTTTGGTAACCCCACAGCATGACCTTGGCAGCCTGGAGCGAGGTCAGGGGTCTCAGACCTTAAGGGTCAGTTCCCAGACTGCCACCTTGCTAGCAGGGCCTGTGGCCTCAGGAAATGACAAAACCTTTGTACTTGGGAGTTTTTCTAAAATGGTGTAATAATATCAAGCCTTGGGCAATGTGAGATTTTGGATAGGGGTCAAACGAGGTGAATGCTGCCGGAAAGAAGGGCCGAGTGAACAGAGAGGGCAGCAGGTCCTGAGGACGGAATCCTGCATCCCAGCCCACTACGTGCGATAAAGGGGGGTGCAGAGGGTGCAGTGGGTGCAGAGGGTGCAGAGGGTGCAGAGGGTGCAGAGGGTGCAGTGGGTGCAGTGGGTGCAGAGGGTGCAGAGGGTGCAGTGGATGCAGAGGATGCAGAGGGTGCAGAGGGTGCAGTGGATGCAGAGGATGCAGAGGGTGCAGAGGGTGCAGTGGATGCAGAGGATGCAGAGGGTGCAGAGGGTGCAGCGAGTGCATTGGGTGCGGGCTGTCTCCAGAGGACGTGAGGCCTGGGTTGGGCCTTGAAAGGTGAATGAACGTTTCCTGGATGGACAAGGTGGAGGAGTGTTTCAGGGGGAGGGCACAGTGTGGGCAGGGCCTGGAAGTGTCCACTGAGTTTCGCTGCTGCCACAGTGGAGCGATGCGCAGACCCTGGGGCTCTTGTGCTGAAATGTGGCCCATTTCTGGGCACCTGGCCAGCAGGGTTGTTGGAAAAGCTTCTGTGTACTTGACCCTGTTCACAATTTTTAGAGCCAACTGTCTGATGTTGGGCAAGTTACTTAACCTTCTCGTGCCTTAGTTTCCCCATCTGTGAAGTAGGGACAACGACCCTGGGCTGGGTGAGGAGTGAGCCTGTGTGCAGTGCTTCAAGGGGCGCCCGGCCCACAGGCGTTATGGGAGTGGTTGTCGGGACTGGTACTCACCGGGTGCCCAGCACCTGTGGGCCCCTCTAGTCCTCAGAGCACTGGCTGGGTGGGGCAGTAGGAGCTTTGGAGAAACTGAATCCCAGGAGGTGACAGAGCTGAGCTGGTGAGTGGGCAGCTGAGATCTACCCTGTCCATGTCTGACTTCAGAGCCCGCCCAGTGCCCAGAGCAGCGTCTGACCTGTGGTGGGGGCCACCCTCTCCTCCCCGCCTCTGGGGAGGCTCCTACTGCACCAGCCCCTTTGAGCCCAGATCCAGGGGTTCACACAGAGACCCCTACATGCCTGTGGAGAAGGGCCATCTGTGCCCCAGACCCACGGGGCAGGGGGGACACTCTCCCTCCTGCCTTGTCCCACCTCTTTGGAAGCCTCTGAGTCTCAGCACACAGAGGACCTTCTCACTCAGTCCCTTCTGAGGGAGAGAGGGTGATGGGGGGTGGGGTTGGGGTGGTAGGGGGGTGGTGCAGGGGGCAGGGGACCCATCACCAGCCCGCCTGCAGGGAGTGCGGGAACCACACGGGGGTTAAAATCTGCACCTGGATGGGCCCCTGCTGGAGGAATTAATTTGTGTACACATAGAAAATCTCCTCAGACTTGTCTTCTAACATTTATTCTAGAAACTGGAACATGCAGATAAGACAGCGCCTGATGCTGGAACCAGAATAAATTTGCATTCTCTAAGCCACAGAGAGCTGCATTTAGACAGCACTGGGTGGGGGTAGGGGGCGGCAGTGGTGAAGGAGAGGGAAGCCTGCCTCAGCCGAACGAAGGTTCTGATGGGCCTTTTCTCCAGTAACAAAAGCCTACCTGTGAGAATCCCGGTAACTTAGCACTCAACAGTCCTAAAATCCTGGAGTCTTAGACCCCTTAGTCTTAAAATTGTCCCTTAATAGAATCTTAAAACCATAACATTTCAAGTCAAAATCACAGGATTTTAGAACTTAACCATTAGCTTGGCCAGGCTCTTGACCAGCACCTGAGTCCCCTGCACCACGTTCCAACAAGTGGCCTCCAGGCCTTTGAGCCACCCTGGGGCCATCTCCTCTGGGCAGCCCTCCATGACCACTCCTCATCCCGTTAAGAAGACCTTGGAGCAGGACCTGAGACAAGGAGCAGGCCATTGAGGAAAACAAATTTTTAGCCAGAGGGAACAGCAAGTGCAGAGGCCCTAAGGTGGGAAGGCACTTGGTGTGGCTGAGGGAGAGCAAGACCTGGCTTCTAAACGTGTGAGGTGGGGTGGGGTGGGGGGTGCAGGATGAGCAGTGAGGAGCCGAGACTGGACTCTGCCCTCCGCCCCAGCTTGCCCTGCCGTGCGCCTTGGGCAACTCATGCCGCTCCGTGACACCTTTGCTCCTCGACCCAGGGCATGGGGGCTGATGAAGCCAGAGGTCCTTCCAAGGCCAGGCACACTGGAAATGCCCCAGGTCCCCTGGAGAGGAGGGTGGGATGAAGAGGACGTACGTGCTGGTCTTTCTCGAGATGCACGGAGCAGCCCGGCAGCCCAGGCTGATAGGCCAAGAAGGCACTCACTGTGGAAATAAACACAGGCTGTTTCAGGAACACTTCAGTCCTGAACATGCTTATGTCAAAGGAATCGCACGTCCTGTTCTCTGCATCTTTCAATTGCATAACTGAAGGGTTTTTAAAAATGCTTAGCTCGTGGCCCAGGGAAAGGAAGGCAGAACCCAGGCTGGCTTGAGGACTCTGCCCTTTGTGGCGGCCGTGGTGGGTGGCCACGGTGGGGAGCCTGTCTGCCCCACGCTGCCGTGTGAACATGTTTTCCCGCTGGCACAGGGTTGCGGATGGACTTCAGTGCCTCTGTCTCAGGGAGGCTCTTCCCAGACAGTCCTGAAGCAAGGTTCTGAGTTGCTGGTGGTTTATGTAGGAGATGCTTCTGTACAGGATGAGCGAGTGCAGAGAGAGGGTCCGGGAGGGAGAGAAAGGTCAGATAAAGGCCGTGAGTCCCAAGTGCTGACCTCAGAGCGGGACCCACACGAGGCGGGGCCAGGCACTGTCGGTGACGGTCACGGGACTCTGGTCATGTGAGGCGACTGCACCTGAGGGCCCATCCCGGGAGGCCCTGCTCTGCACCTTTCCTGGACCGTAGGGTCTCTCCTGTCCCACCCTCCCCCACCCTGTTCCCACTTGTCTCCTCCCCAGGGTCTGCAGTGGCTCCTCCCCTCCTCTCCCCTTCCTTCTCCCACTTAACAAACAGCTTCACTTAAAAAGCCATCTGGGAGGACGGATGGCACAAGGCACATTCTGTAGAATAAGTTTTCAGGGAGAGGCGCCGAGAACTGGAAGGCACAGCCCTTGCGATTCCGATCTTCGTAGGCCCCAGAACTCTGCCTGTCGGACCTCTGCGGCTGTGGAATGAGGCACCTCCACCGGGCTCTCAGCCACCTTGGTCCCCACCACCCCCGCATCCCCAGAGCCTGGCGAGTCCTTGAAGGGATGGGCAAGTTTTCATTTATCTCTGTATTCCCAGCTTCTAGGTACTGTCTGCGAACTAGAAGTCAGTAAATATTTGTTGAATTAATGAAAATAAGTCTGTGTTGAAGCCATGACTTCTGTGAATATGTCTGAGTTTTAACAGAGAACAGAGCCTCACATCACAGGAACGAAGCTCCCACGGTAGAATTTCGGGCACCTGGAATCTGGGGACAGACGCTTCCACTATTGTGCAGCGTCTGGAGGAGGCAGGTGGAATTCTCCACGCATGGCTTTCCAGTGCAAAGCCACCGCGTGGTCTGAAAAGCACGAAAGTGTCATGAAAACAAATGTGTTTCCCCTTCGACTCCCTGGTGGGAGGAAGCTTCTCTCCAGCCCTGTCGGCTTTCCCTGGGCTGGTTCTGGTCGACAGAACAGTCCATCCCCACGGCTGTCCCCCCGCCCCCCACGCTTCTGCATGGCAAAGCCCTGCTGACCTTCCTACCCGGCCCTCTGACACTCGGCCACCAAACCTCCCGCCAGCGCAGCTCTGCCTGAGCCTGGTGGAGGAGACCCTGACGCCAGCTGAGATGTGAAGAATTCTGTTCTGCAGCTGAGGCATTGCCATGTCAAACCCGCTCGCTGCCCCGGCTGCTTCTCCCAGGCTACTTTGGGGCCCGTCCTCACCACTGGGTGCTGCTCCAGTCCTCCCGCCACACGCCCCTCATGCCCCAGCTCTGTGCACTGACAGCCTCTTTGCTCTCGAGACTGTCCCCTCCAGCCTGCCCCCCCCCCCCCCAGCAGCACAAAGCTCATGGGGTCCCTCCCTGCTGGAAACCCAGCCCAGGCTCCATGGTGTCCTTGGGTCACAGCCCAAACTCCTCAGCTCTGCACCAGCTGCACAGAGGCAGGGACATTAGCCAGGTATATATACCAGGCAAGTGCCTGTCCCTGCTTTTTTGCACCTGCCCTTCCCCCTGCCCGGATGCCCTGCTCTCCCTGTTGGCATGGCGAGCTCTTACTCACTCCTCAACATCCCCTTCTCTGTGCAGCCCTCCCCTCCTTCAGGTCTGGGACCTGCCTGGTTCTGCTGACCCACCTCCCAGGATTCAGCCCCTGCTCCCAAGCCCACCCTATGTCTGGGCCCCAGAGCAGGCCCCCTCCCCACCCATGAGTGACTCCCCTGAATGTCATGTCTAGTCTTTCTCTGCCCAACCTTGAGCTCTCCCCTCCTGGCCACAGGTCACAGGCACCCAAGGTTGCTCCCAATACCTGGCTTTCTGGAATCTTTTATTTGCCTGCTGGTCTGAGAACTTCCACATCCAGCGGCTGGACCTATCTTTAGTCCCTGCTTCTGCCCCAGTTAGTTGGGGGTGAACTGGCCCCCAAAGCAGTCTGTGAGGGTGGAAAGAATCAGAGGGACCTGGGTTTGAATCCTGGCTCTGCTAAAAACTTGCTGTGTGATATTAGTCAAGTGTCTAAACCTCTCTGGGCAGCAGTTTCCTGGTCGGTAACAGGGACATATTAACACCTCTTCCGGGGGCGTCCTAAGGAAGCAGCATCTCGTGTATGGATTACGGGCAGCTCCCGGCCACAGCAGGCCTCACACCCCCTTCACTCTCGTTTCTGCTCTCCTCCCCTCCTTCCTTGAAGCTTGGAAGGTGAGGCCCCTCCCTAAGGTCACACAGGAAGTCGAGGGGTCCAGGGCCTGTTGCTGTCTCCCGAGCAGGGCTCCTGACATACCACCCTGTGTCTCGGTTCCCTCATCCATGAAGTTAGGATAATAATCGTGCCCACGTCGAGCTGGTGGTATGGGGCAGACTGGGCTGGTCCACAGGCAGCACTCAGGACTGTCTGGCCGTTGCAACTGTCTGTGGAGCTGTGGCTCTTTCTGGCTCCTGCTCCCCTCCCCCTCCACCCCCGCCCCCACCAGTCTCTGCACATCCTGGAGAATTTAATGACTCAGCGTGACTAACACTTTCCACTCCTCTAAGAATTGAGTTCAACACCTGTGTTTCCTGCGTGGGGAAACTCAAGCCCAGGTGGGAAATGGCCGGTCACACCTGGAGTAGGTGGCAGAGATGGGACTGATGTCCTCCCCAAGGTCTTTTCTGTTGCCTCCTCGGGGGCAGCTGGTGCTCGTGGGGCTCTGCTGAGAGGAAGGGTCTGAGACTGGGATTGTTTTAATTATTGTCATCGTTATCCCTGTGCACACACAACAGGGGATCTGGCTGAGAGCCACGTGGGAGAAGAGAAACTCAAGGGTGGGGGTTTGGGGGGGCTGCTCCCCAGAAGAGGAGACTAGCTGTCCCCAGGTGGTGTCCTGCTGCCTCCTCACCCAGACGTTCTTTCTTTCCCCCGGTTCATTGAGCAGCTCCTGCCCAGGGCCAGGCCCCACAGGTGAGTGGCTGTGGTCACACTGAGCCCTCTGCCAGGCTCAGAAGTCCTGATTCCAGAACCACGCTCACCATTTACTGGGCGTGAAATGAGGGTGCCAGGATGGCACAGCCATCTCGTATAGTCCTCACAACACGCCCACCAGGGAGGCAGCGTGAGGACAGCCCAGGTGAGGCAGCGGAGGGGGCCGGAGTGGTTGGGCTGCCTGCCAGAGCCCTGTGAGGAGGGGGGTCTCCCTGAGGAGGGAGCTGAGGCCTAGAGAGGGTGGGGAGCTCACCCAAAGCCATTCCGCGTTTTCCCTACTGCCTGGCTCCACTCCCAGCTCGCCCAGTGGGGGCTGAGCTTCGCCCACCCTCATCCCCCAGCCAGGGTGACCCCTAGAGCAAGATGAGGCTAAGTTTACAGGGGGTCTTTTAAAATGATAGCTCATGTCACCCTCTGGCTGAAGGTCTTCTGTGGCTGGTGAGGGGACTCTGTCCTTCGGTGCTGAGTCTCATGACCTCCCAGCCAACCAGGTGCCAGTAGCGGGGCAGCCGCAGCCACCTTTGTAGCTCCGAGGCCCCGGGAAGACGCTGATTCACATGCCAGCGGTGCTCCAGCTTCCCAGCGTCTCCGGTCCTCACAACGACCCCTCCGGGGTACACAGTGGGTCCCCACCTTACATGGGAGCAAGCTGAGGCTCCAGAGGTGAAGTGACGCACCCAGGCACCCACAGCTGGGAAATGGCAGATCCACGTCCAGGGCTGCCTGGCCCCGGAGCCCTTTGTCGGCCCCTCTGAGGTCTCATTTCGGGAAGACAGTGAGATTGATCGTGTGTCTGCAGCCGGCTCGCTGTTCCCGGCTCTCCCGGCCAATCGGCCCGAATAGCAAGTGTTTTATTACTTACATCACATCCAATAAGTATCACCTCTTTGGCTGGACATTGAGAAATGGTCTCAGCCACCAAGGTGGAAGGTGAGAGAGGAATTGCTGGGAAAGAGGGAAACGATCAGCTGGACAGAGGCTGGGGCAGGCAGAGAGGGACCCGAGGCCAAGGAGGCCGGCCAGGGGGTGGG